>CAJQZJ010000220.1:1602591-1617316 GCA_907164525.1 Lophiomys imhausi
TCTCTCTCTCTCTCTCTCTCTCTCTCTCTCTCTCTCTCTCTCTCTCTTCCTGCTGACTGAGGATCTAGATGTACAACTCTCTGCTACCCTCCAGCAATGTGTCTACCTGCCTGTGGTCTTGCTCCCCACCACGATGATAATGGACTAAAGTCTGAAACTGTAAGCCGGCACCAAATGAAGGCTTTCTTTTATAAGAGTTGCTGTGGTCAGGATGTCTCTTCACAGCAACAGAACACTGACTTAAACCACATATCTACAATTTGAGAAACTAGCCTTTTCTCGGTAATCCGGCCAAAGCATTGTGCTTACTGATTAAGTCAAGTTGGGATGCCTATTCCAGTGAGAGAAAAAGAGAGAAAGCGTGTGTGTGTGTGTGTGTGTGTGTGTGTGTGTGTGTGTGTGTAACACTAAGTGTCTTCTTCTATCACTCTCGTCCCTATTGCTTTCAGACCAGAAACTCACAGTTTCAGCTAGGCTGGTGAACCAATAAGCTCTCAGAGTCTACCTGTCTTCCCCCACTAATGCTGGGTGACAGGGATGTGTAGCCATGTCTAGCTTTTTGCAAAGGTCCTGAGGATTTGAACTTGGGTTCTCATGCTTGCATAGCCAGGTACTTTTAACCACTGAGACATTTTTCTGGCCACATCAAACCTTTTGTCATATACACACATGCGCCCTTTCTGATCTTGAGCTTTTCCTATTCTCTCACAACCTATGTAAACTCCCTGTTCCAAGAGTTTATAAGCTGTTCCCAGACATCCCCCATCTGTTCTCAGCTCCATACAGTGTGTCTAATGCGGCCTGACATATTCTTTTTTCCCTTAGTCTTTCCATCGTCCAAATCCTGGCCAGGCTGGAGTCCTAATCCTCACAGGGCAGACATCCAGGACTGTGGTCTTCTGGTCCTGTCTGAGTTCTAACCTAAAGGACGTTTTCAGCACTAGTTGCCATCTTTCAATCATCCCTGGGTTGAGTACAGTCCCCAGCTGGAATGTTGTAACCCAAATGCAAATGACCACTTGGATAATGCCTTGCAATTAGCAGAAAAACCATAAATCCTGTTTAGGCTAATTTAAACTGTGGGTTAGAATCCCCTGGTCCCTGCCAGCTATTCCCTCTTCCTTTGAACAGCAATACAGAAGATGGAAGGTAATTTTTAGATGCAGTGTATTTCAACATCACACTTCTGGGCACAATCTTTCCACATTTCACAAGCAGACTGGCAGTAACAGCTGGATGACAAGCAGACATTTATCAGGCTACTTTCCCACATACAGACTGCTGAAGTCCTTCCAATGAAGAGGCAGAATAACTTGGTGTGATCTACCACCAAAGACCCACAGTTTTCCAACATCTGCATAGAATCATCCAGGAGTAACAGCAGGGGTAGGGGTTGCAATGAGAAAACAGCCCAAGGCAACCACAAGGCAGCATGCTCCACTTCCAAAGTGGTTCTTACTCCCTTTCCTAAATGTAGTTTTAAGTTCTTCAGAGCTTGGGGGGGATGAGAGGAGCTTGCAGGACACATTCTCCTGAGATCTAAGTGAGGGACAGGAATAAACAGAAGGTGGTCACTGCAGAGACAGGTAGTAGATTCTAATTAGGGTCATGATGATACCCTCTCTCCTTCTGTTTTCTCTTTTTCTTTCCTTCAGACAGGGTCTTATGTGGCCCAGGCTTGCCTAAAATTAGCTATGTAACCCAGAATGACCTTGAACTTCTGACTCTCCCACCTCTTCTTCTTGGGTGATAAGCTTATAAGCATGCACCATCACTATTGCCTTCAATGCTGGGAAGTGAACACAAAGACTAGGCAGCACACCAACTGAGCAACATCTCCAGCCCCTGGATATATGCCACTTTCTTTTTCTTTTTCAGATTTATTTATTATGTACACAGTGTTCTGTCTGCATGTATGTCTGCAGGCCAGAAGCGAGCACCAGATTCCTTTATAGATGGTTGTGAACCACCATGTGGTTGCTGGCAATTGAACTCAGGACCTCTGGAGGAGCAGTCAGTGCTCTTAACCTCTGAGCCATCTCTCCAGCCCCATAAGCCATTTTCAATGATAATGATAAGAGAACGTATGCATGACAGAGAGGTGTGTGTGTGTGTGTGTGTGTGTGTGTGTGTGTGTACACATGTGTGTGTATATGCACATGTGTGTGTTTACAAAAAAGCAGCAAGGACATTAATGCAGTTATAGGACATTATCTTGGCCACTCAATGTCCAATTCTTCTCTGTGTGTGGAATACACTGTCAAAAGGTTTTTGACATCTCATTTAGGGTCCCTATTAATCACATCTGGACATATTTTTAGACAAGTTTGAAAAATGAATAGAGTAGGGGACAAGATTCAGATACTGCCCTGAATAATCTAAAGTAAATCAATGTCTTGTTGATCTGAATAATTCTATAAAGGACCTTGAACTTTCTACCTCCAATCTCTGCCTTTCAATGCTATGTTTTCATGTTCTCTCTTCCTAACTGCTGTCTCTTTCCAAGGTCTTTGTGGGTTCTGAATAGGCTGCCTGCAAAAACCACACTGCACATCAAGGGCCTGGCAACCAGCACATCTAGGCTTGGGCACAAGATCAGCTAGGAAAACACATCACCTCCTCTCACAAATCCCTTGGTAGTCCACAAGAAACTGACATGGACAAAAAAAAAATGAAACCCCAAAATTAATGAGGCAAAAAGAACAGGTGAACTCAACAGCTACAAACCAACCAACTACCAACAACAAAATCTCCAGTCACACTTTTCCATTCATCTCAGGAATCCAAAGCCAGCAAACCAACCATGCCATAGCACACCTGTCCAGCTGCTTCCTATGCAAAGCCTCAGCAAGAACGATTCTCATAAAGCCACATGGTGTGTAGTGTTTTTTTTTTCCTGTCCCCAACAGTTCCACAAAGAGCTCCTTCTACAGAGGTAGAAGGGATGCATCGGTACTGTCATCTTCCACAGGGTCTCTTAAGGAA
The DNA here is from genome assembly GCA_907164525.1 of Lophiomys imhausi. Taxonomy (NCBI): domain Eukaryota; kingdom Metazoa; phylum Chordata; class Mammalia; order Rodentia; family Muridae; genus Lophiomys; species Lophiomys imhausi. The sequence continues at coordinate 1,605,577 of CAJQZJ010000220.1, forward strand.
GCCTGCCACACCAAGTCAGTCAATGACTTGTTCTCCTCTCAAGAAGGAAGAACAGTTACTCCTCCTGCATCAGGTTTTCACTTTTCCAGAACAATCAATTCTACTGAATATCCTGTACATCTGGTTGCACTGCTTTGGAGATCCAACAGAGTACAGGAAGGACACGAAGTTCAATGCCCTTGGTTGTGTCCCCAAGTGGGTTCCCAAATCACATTCACAACACCGACTGAACCAGTGTGGGATACATAAGCCCTCATGTTGGGAGGGTATCCTGCATACCCTTTTCCCAAGTATTTAATGAGTGTCCCACTGCCTTCCCTGCAAGCCAGCCAGGTGAGGTTCCCATGAGGGGGCTGGGATGATGAAATTGCCTAGAGCATAGGGAGAGATATACAGTTTGGGCCACTGTCCAAGAACAGGCAACAATGGCCCATTATTTACTGGTTTGAACATAAAAGGGATATGCAAATTTGTGAAAGATTTGTAGCTCTGCTATGCCTGGAACCCATCCAGAAAACTCTGGAGAAAACACTCACACACAGAGAAAGTGGGGGAAGAGAGGCCATGCAAATGGCAGGTTAAAGGATGTGGCTAGTCCTGTGAGGAAATGTTTCCTATTCTGTTGACCTACTTTTTTTCTCTGTGCTTTCTAATCTTTCTTCTTTCACAGAAGATTGTAGATTTTTCTTTTCTGTAACATGACAAACAATTGCCATGGCAACAAGCAATTTACTGAAGGAGGTAAGAAATCTCCTATGAGGTTCAGCTTCATTTGTCAATTTGACATCACCTAGAGTCACCTTAGGAAGTGGGTCTCCATGAAAGAACCCTTAGAACACAGGTGGCCCTGTGGGCATGTCTCAGGGAATTGTCTTGATTTGGTCATTGACGGGAGAAGAACCGGATGGTTGTGAGTGGCACCATCCCTGGGTTTAGGCACTGGATTATATACTAGGTCTGCCTGTGACTTTGAAAACATTTTAAATATTTTTTTTAAATGGAGGTATCATTTATTTCAAAAGGGTGTCTTACTGATGAGGAACAAGGGCCCAGAAAAATGTCTAGATTTCACAAGTTTAAATAAATATTCTTTGCTTCTGACAATTCACCAGTGGGGTCTCTGTTGCTGTGAGGAAATACAATGACCAAAAGCAACCTGGGGAGGAAAGGGTTTATTCCAGCTTTCAGTTGCACACTGCAGTCCATCCGTGAGGGAAGGAACTCACAGGTAATGTTTTCTGAACAGAAAGAGCCAACGCAGTGGCCAGCTGGTTAACAGGGAGCACACACACAGTGAGGTTTTCACAGCTCCATGCTTCTTGCCTGGCAGAGTCTCCAGATGCAACAAGGTTTCTGCGTAAGCTGTTCCCCATGTGCTGGACCAGGCCTGTGCAGCTTCACGGATGCCGTGCTAATTTCAGTGCTCAGGCATTTGACACACAAGCAATTGTTCCCTGGCTCACACACTTCACTGTGATGAGGACACTAATCACACCTTCTGTCAACCACTGTCTGAAATGACTGCAGACTCAAATCTAGGTGTTCTGCTACATGGGAGGTACACCATCACCCCAACCTTCATTTGCTGTCCTACTATGAACCTTTCAATACCCTTTCAATAATGACATTGTAAGAAATGTCATCATGAAGGGACCGGAAAGATGGATTAGCAGTTAAGAGTACCTGCTACTATACTCACAGTAAATCAGAATCTAGTACCCAAGTTGGATTATTCACAACTACCTATAACTTTTAACTTCAGAGATTCAATGTCCTCTTCCAGCCTCCAGGGTGTACACATACACACACACACACACACACACACACACACACACACACACAAGTCTTTTTTTTAAATGAAAAAAATGTGCCATTAAGACCACCCAAAACCCAGTATGGAGATGCCAATCCCATCTAGCATCCAATCCTGGCACAAAGACCATTTAAAGGGACAGCTTCTGATGTCTCCAATATCATACCCATGCAAAAACACAAATGTTTCCATAACGGCTGGTCTCATCTTACCAGCTGTGCCTTAGGATGCTTTTTGGTGCCACCCTAAAGTACAAACTGATAACTTAAATTTGGACAGAGGGTGGGTGGGGAGAGGAAGTCACTAGGTCTTCCCTGCAGACAATGTAAGCTTTCCCCTTCAAGGTTAGCTCCTTGCGGGTATCCACTGGTGTCCTTTGGCTAATCACACTCATCCTAAGTCCCTTACCAAGGGCAAGCAATAGGAAGAGCGCTGTCTTTCCAGACATACTGTTATTTCACATTCTTCTGAAGGATACTGGTGTTTTATTATATTAATCCACAGATCATAAAGCCTTGCCCCTCTCCACTGTCAATCAAATGGGATGCTTTCTTCCTGAAAATTTTTTTTTTTTGGAGCGTTCTATTTGTTCTTAGGAGTTGGAACATTTTTCAGAATGACAGTCTGAGGTTTAGTGACTCACAAATGGCCCGCATCTGTGGTGGCGTAGGCATGTGCCTCCCACACAGAAAGGAGTCAAAGGCGAAAATTTAACGTTCTAATTTATAGGCAGAACTAACCACCCCCTGCCTCTCAGAAAGCACACATTGAAACCTGTGGATGTGGTCATCTACCTCAAACTGCAAAGGCAAAACTCAGGAGGAGGCATGTTCTAAAGAGACCCTCTGAACAACTCTCAGGGACAAGATGTGCTTATTAACAAATGCGTGCCCTAGAATTCACCTTTCCACTAAACAGCTGAAAAATAATTTATTCAACTTCCCAACTAAGCTACAATCTGAGCTCTGGGGCTTCGGTAAGTTGTGTTCCTTCTACTACAAGTCACTGACAAACACCCTTCACAGCTGCCTGACAGGGATTAGAGCTAATGGGCTGGGAGACTCCTGGAGGCATGACAATACCCAATGGAGGTCACCGCGGTCTTTTTCAACTTTGAATGTAAGAACAGTAGAGAGACCAGGAACATAGTTCTAGCCACTCTCTAGTGGCAGGGACTATGGTAAAACTGGTGTTCTACAAACAGTCAAGGAGGAGGCAAATTCTGGGCATAACAAGGTGGTGAAGTCCTTTGAGGACCTTAAGCACTGTGTGTAGGAAATGGTGCCTATCTGCTTGCCTTTATCTAGATCCTTTAAACAGAAAATTCCCTTGAAATAGAGGAGCCAGGCAACCATCAGTTTGGAACTTAATAAACTACCCTGTCTCGAAATTATTCTTTCATCTTCTTATCTGTCATCTAGCCTCTGGGATGAACCCAAACTACCAAGAAAACAATCCAAGGCTTTGGAACCAAAAGAATCAGCTAAGTGACTGGGCAAATCAATCATTTCTTCCCTCAAGACTAGTAGTGTCTTATCCACAAAATGAGTTTGTTCTAACCACCAAATGAGGTTGTCTGTATAGTACTTAAGACAGCTTATAGAGATAGTCCTTTGGATATAAATTGAACATTCCTCAAAGGTTTGTGTGTTAGAAGTTTATTCCTGGTGAGGCCATGTGGGAGCTGATGGAATGTGGAAGGTATGAGGTCTACAGTGAGAAGACACTGGGCTAGTGGGAACAGGCTCCTGGAAGGGAATCCTGGTCCTGAAGTGCGTATCAAAAAAGTGAGTTATTACAAAAGCCTGAGCCTGACAAGTGTCATTCTCTAGCTTTCTGTTTTGAGATGTGCCCTCTCCCCACAAGCTTTCATGCTGTTGAGATTCTTATAAAGTTGAACCAATGAGGACATCTTTCCTGGTTAGCTTCAGGTAACAACCTGACATAGCCTAGAGTTATCTGAGGATTTCAAAGGGACAGATTGTCTTACTCGACTACTCTGCAGGAGTGTCTGAGAAGTACTTTATTGACTGCTAACTGATGTGGGAAAGCCCAGATCACTGGTAGAAGTACTGTCCCTACACCTGAGCCCTGAATTATATAAGGTAGCAGAGCAACTTTCCTCCATACTTCCTGCTCTTGCTCCTGCCTGAATCCCTACCCTGATTTCTCAGGTACTTGAAAGTGGAAGCTGAAATTAACCCTTTTGTTTCCTAAGTTACTTTTGGTCAGAGTGTTTATCACGGTGACGAGACAGCAAACTAGAACATCACCTAACTTGAGGCTTTCAGCACACAAAATCGTGTACTAAGTAAGCCTTATTTTCATTATAATGTTAGCCTCCCTGGGACATTTTGTTATAGTGACAAAAAAGTGGACGAATGTACATGAATGAAGCTAATCTTTCTTGAGTAGAGCACCTCCTGGTAACCTGGTAACAGAGAGGACTGCAGGGCCCCAGGTAAAGGTGCTCTTTACGTACCACTTGCTTTCAGGGCACTTTTAAGTATATCAGTCACAGTATCTACTCGTGGAACAGCTAAGTGACAAAAGCAAAGATTAACTCATAGAGCCCACAGTAAATCTCGGCAGGTGCTAGGATATCAGTGGGGCTGTGCCATGCTGCAGCCCACAGCCAACAGACAGCCCAACTGTGATCTGCTGCTGGGATGGCACATAAAACAAATGAGAGACAGAGGAAATGTATTGTGGCAAATGGCAGAGTCTCACTGCAGGGAGGCAAAAATACAAACATTTATCAGCACTAAATGTCAAAGATTAGTATGCATGAATAAGCCTTTTTGATTAGTTCTCCTTAAAAAAAAAAATATCCAAACTGGAGATGGAAAAATGGCTCAGCAGTTAAGAACATGTACTGATCTTTCAAAGGACTTGAGTTTGCAGCTCATGGCCTGTAACGCCAACTCCAGGAGCTCAGACACCCTTTTTTGGCCTCCGTGTGCATAACTCCACTGGATGGGGACAGACGGGGACACACATACACACACACATACAAACACAAACACACACCCCTAAAAATAAATATAAGGTCTGCAGAGACTTTAGATCACTCTCTATACTTGCAAGGGACCTGGCTTGATCCCTAGCACTCTTGTGGTTTCTCACAACCATTTGTAACTCCAGCTCCAGGAAATCTAATGCCCTCTTCTGGTCTCTGCACACACTTCATGAATGCGGTACACATTGCATACACACATACATACTACATACATACATGTATACACACACACACACACACACACACACACACACACACACACACAGAGGAAAACACCTATACACATAAAATACCAAAAACAGAAGAAAGAAAGAAAGAAAGAAAGAAAGAAAGAAAGAAAGAAAGAAAGAAAGAAAGAAAGAAAGACTGAATGAACAACACTAACACAGATGAAGGATATTAAAGGCCACAGTATCTTTGTTTTTCATCTCATGAAACAAAACTCCCAAAGTGTCTTTGTAACAACTGAGTGCTAAGAATGATTAAGTGAGGCAGTAGGCGGAAGGCTCTGTACATTTGTAGGAGAAGACAGAACTGTTGATACATACACAAAAGAAGAGTGACCATATGGGAACTTAAACTAGCAACATATAAGGGAGAGAAAAAAAAAAAAGAGAGTCCAGAGATGATTCAAGTAAGCAAGTAGTGCTCAGAATTAGCTGAGTGCTAGAGCCTCATAGGGAGTGTTTAAAACTCCTGATGCTCAGCCGGGCGGTGGTGGCGCACGCCTTTAATCCCAGCACTTGGGAGGCAGAGGCAGGCGGATCTTTGTGAGTTCGAGGCCAGCCTGGTCTACAAAGCGAGTCCAGGACAGCCAGAGATATTCAGAGAAACCCTGTCTCGAAAAACCAAAAAACTCCTGATGCTGGGGCTGCAGATTAATTTCATCAGACTGTGGGGAAGGTAGGTCTGTGCTCCTATAGTTATTAACATGCCCCAGCTGATTCCAACAGCAGCCATGTGGTTCTCCTTGTGTGGCAGCGGGCAGCATGCCAGTCATATGACTTCATCCACTCTAGTCACACCTAATCCTACCTCCCACTAAAATCTATGCACGTTTCTGAATGTCTTTTTTTTCCCCCCGCCACTTGCACCTGGCTTCAAGATACTGGCATGACCCATAATCCAAACATGAAACCCTGACACGCACCGGCAACATCGCAAACTTCTTCAACACCTGCCAGCAACTTTTCTGCAGAGAAGTGGGTCTCAAACACAGGAATTCCCAGAGTGTGGGCTACAAAGTGCAAGGTTTCACACCCAGAACTGGCTAGAATCCCACCTCAAACCTGCTGGGTCAGTGCTCATCCTCCCAGGATCTCCGGGTCACTGGACTTCACTTCACACCTGAAGAAGCCCAGACCTTCACCAGTTAGTTCCCTCACTGGCGTAGCACACCGTTACTGAGCACATGTCGCATACTAACTCCGTTCATCTCACTGAACAACAGACAGTACAGACAGCATCTCCACCTTCATGGGGATCAGACAGAGCAGAGGCCCAGAGCTGTGACACCTGCCCATCTTCAGAGTCACCCAGTAACAGGGACAGACTTGGATCCCATGCTCCTAATTCCTTGTAGGGTAATAGAAAGAATGCAGGTTACTGCATGGATACCCCAAATGCACATACCTGTTCCTCCTGGTTTTTCTGGCACAGAGTTCCCCAAATCCTGAACCTCTGTAGAATGGTAGGAGCGTCTCTCGCACCCTAATGAAAGAACTAGCAGGGACAGCCTCTATATAGCTATACCCTAAGGCTGATCCCCTGAATCACACAGATTCACCCAAGGAAGGACAGGGACTTTTGGTCCCATTCCTCAACCTCTGGGAGGGAAGAGGGGCTGAAAGTTGACTCCAATTGCCATTGATTTGGTCAATCATGCCTAAGCACGGAAGCTGCATAAAGACTTGTTCAGTGAGCTTTCTGTGAACTGACCTGTGGAGCTTCCTGAAGAGGGAGGTGACAGAAAAGACACAGGAGCTCCAAGATTCCTTGCCCTCTTTGTGTACCTCTTTGGTGTATGTTTCCCCGGGGTTCCATGAGCTACTGTAGCAAATTATGAACCCAAGGGGTGTCTCATGGCAGTCCCAACCTATGACCTGTTGACCCAGAACCTGGGGCAGGGGCAGTCTTATGAGGTGGACTCCTGAACCTGAGGGATCTGACACTATGAGCAGATAAATCTCACACATAGATTGAACTGGAGGGCACTTAGCTACAGACCTGCTCGTGCATAGCTGGGAAGAAATCTCAGAGGTCCCAGAAGCATTCTGAACTGAGTACTGTGGAAGAACAATAGGAGAATGTGCTTACCCTTCCTTACCTCCAACAAAATCAAAACAAAACACCCCCCCCCAAAAAAAAAGAAGTCACTAAAAACTAAACAAGGATACAGAGAAGGCTCACAGGATAAGATACTGCTCTTCCAGAGGACATGAGTTCCGTTCCCAAGCACTTCTCAGCTGCCTATAATACCAGTTCTGGGAGATCTGATGTCTCTGGTCTCCATAGACACCTGCGCTGATATGGACATATCCACAAACACACATAACTTAAAATAAAAAATTTTAAAACATAGAAAAATAAACAAGGGACCAGCAAGATGGCTTGGTGACATAATACAGTTGACAAAAGCACCCATCACCAAGCCGGCTGACCTGGATTCAATCCCCAGGACCCACAGGATGGAAAGGGAGAACTGACTCCTGCAAGATGTTCCTCAGGCCTCCACTTGCCCACCACACCCACACAGGCATCAGTGTGCACTCATGAAAACACACGCCAAATAAATTAAAATCTAATAAAGAATTAAAATTAAGTAAATGAACACTTTCTTCATATCAAGTTAAAACTTGACAACTCAAAACTCAGTTCTCACAAACCTCTCTTCTCAAACCAAACCAGCAGGACTACATTGATTGTATCAGCCAACAATGTTCATGTGTACATGTAAATATTTGTTGTGAGGCTCAGAATGGGATGAATAAGCATGTGAGGAGGGAGAGAACTGACTTCAGGCTTCATCTCTCATGCTTTGGAAAGTGGGTTCTGTAGATCTGCTCAAATCGGGTTGCTACAACTCATCTTGAAGATGACCCGATTCCTGTCTAGCTGAAGGAGTGGTAACATTTATCTAGCTGTGTGCTTTTTATGGATCATCCAATTCAGTCACATTGTCCTGTCGCACAAAGAAGAAAATCGCCTCCCCACAAAAGCCACACAAGGTAGCACAGCTTGAAGTTTTCAGAGCCCCATTGGCCACCTAGCTCTGCCTATCTGACTGCACAGACTCCCATTGGGGAGCCTACGGACTATGCAGATCCTCGGGGTCCAGTCTCAACCTGCTGAGTCACAGCCAAAAGTTAAGCCCTGGCAACTGATATACACAGTGACATTTGGGACACTGTACAAAAGGCCATCCTAAAGCACAGTGGCCACCTCTCATTGGTTGAAACAGCTTGCAGAAATGTGTTGTTCACATCAGAAGCACACCTGAGCTTCGAGGCCACCAGGATGGGGTTTTGTTTCATCACCAAATCATGGTTATCCACACAGCTTGCTTCAGGGGCCTTCCCATTCTGCTGCCCACAGTTGGACAGAAAGACCAACATCTCTCTTGGGGTAAAGTGCCAGAGCAGCCTATGATGCAGGCACTAATTTCTATGAACACGTATAAAAACATCTAAACACCACTGTGATTCACATAGCCTCCTAGCATTTTATTACTATTATTATTATTATTATTATTATTATTATTATTATTATTATATAGCCACAAGGGCAAATTTCTTAGTAACTGATGAGGAATAAATGATAAACACCACTGTACTCGGATCAAACAATAGACTGTCATTTACTTATTTGTTGATCAGTTGGGCTTGGTGGTGCACGCCTTTCATTCCAGCACTTGGGAGGTAGAGGCAGGTGGATCTCTGTGAGTTCAAGGCCAAGGCTGGCCTTGAACAGACTGAGTTCCAGGATAGCCAGGGCTACACAGAGAAACCCTGTCTCGAAAAACAAACAACAAATGTATTTGCTGATCTGTCTCTCTCACACTGATGTCTTCAGCTACCTGTATCTAAACTGCCCTTAGAGTCTGAATGCCTGGATGAGGGGCCTTCCTACTAAAGCTCAGCCAAGCAGATCACCATGGGGAAGGAGCCAACAGATGGGAAAATGCTATAATGGAACACAGTCACACCAACTTTCCTGATTCTAATTCAAGCTTCTTAAAATGTAGATCATAAGCAACCCGCCTGAGAATCCTTTGAAAGGACCATTTTCTTTTTTAAAAAAGCATCCATCCCTGAGCTGAAGATCCATATATTTAACCCCTATGCAAACAAAGTCATGATACAAAGTTTTGAGGCCAATTGTCACTTGGTCCAACTTCATAGTTATATGAAAATCATCAGGCTCATTGATTTTCAGAACTGTGAGTCTCTGGACTATCGTGTTCATAACACACACATGTACACCATGAAGACACTGTATACTGAGATTCTAAACTAACTATGGCTTATTATGTGGATGATGGGCACACCACATTACTCCCATACATGCCCAAGTCCAGGGAACCTCCAGCCTCACTTCCCTGTCACTCCCAGCTTATCTCGCACATATTACACAACTCCTCTGAGAACAGGGCCTGGCGTCTGTAAACCCCTATACAACCTCTCACCCACAGAGAACACTCCCCAACTCCCCAGTAGAAATAAAGATCATTGGAGACATGGTCTGGAAGAAGATTCTTTTGAGTCAGAAGCTTAAGCTAATAGAGATGGTGTGAGGTTTAAAATAGTTTACCCCAGTTTGGAAATAAAATATCTTCAAGTTCTCCAAGGAACTGACCCAGCAGAAGAGAATGTCTTTAGACCCATAGAGCGAATGAAATGAACCCTTTCCAGAGACCAGTATCTGGCCAGGCCACTCCATAACTGGATCCTAAGTGAACTTGTACTGACTTCATTGGGCCACAGAAGGCTCTCGGAAGAGATTCAGAAACAAGGCCCCAAGTAGGTGTCTACATACACCACTAACATATGACATGTGGTTTATCCACAGGAAATGCACCAGTGTTTCCACGGTTATTAAGGAAAGGGTTAGCATCTTTCCCTGAAATATTTGAGTATATTGCTTGCATAAGAAAAAAAAAAGTAAACACACACTTTTCACGACCAACCACATCACCGCCCACTCCTACCCACTCCTCATGCCACTTCCACCATGGAGGCAAGACTCAAATCTTCCTCAGCCTTTCTTCATCAGCTCCTGCTCCCAGCAGAGCCAAGGAATACCAAGGAACCATCACATCACCGAAAAGCTTTGATAGAGAGGACTAAAATTCCTAGGTAGGGCACATGGGAGACCTCCTGACAAAGATCCGAACCGAGCAGTGGGTACAGGGTGAGAGATGAGAAGAGCATCTACAAGCCTTATTTCTGTTGCTATGCAACAGCAGATGAGAGGCCACCAGGTCTTCTAGGACTCGGTGTCCAGATTCCTTAAACTGCCTTCAGAGCCCTTCTGGAAAGAATGCCACACAGGTAGCAAATGCCATCTGCAAACCATTCGGCACTCAATAACTAAAGAAACAAGGTAAGGAGACACAGGGGCAAAACCAAAATGCATAAGAAAAGGATGGCAGCACCTAAGTGTTTGCCAATTTATGATGCCAAGGAAAAGATCAAACTCAATTCTAGCCTTATCACTAAGCAGGCATTGCACTAGCCTCAAGTCTGATTCTAGTTAGGGCCTAAGAAAATATGGCTGGAGGAGGAGGGGTGGGGAGGTCCCCAGGGGCCTGTGAATGACCCCATTTCAGAAGTGAACACAAGGACGTCTCAATAAATTCCAGTAGAAGCAAGTTACATAAATCTGTATGCAACAGTCAACCCCATGCTGGTTTTAAATCATCTCCCAGAGGTTGGCATACTTTTCAGGGAGGGCTGAGAACATTTTACACACTGCCCTCACTTTGCCTAAAGACACATAAATGGCTTTAGCAAGCTCATAGGAACAAACAAATTAAACACTCTGAAGACAGTGTGTGAAAGAAAGACTTGGAACAGGAGGGTATGGTCTACAGCTACATAGAACAGAATGAAAGCCATATGATGCTCACGGCCTTGGGCAGCTTCCTTATACTCACTAGGCCTCGGTTTCCTTGCACAAAGAACTAGGCTGTAATCAGTGTGAGATGAATTCATGCATACAGATATTATGATAAGCACAACACTCCCCCGTAAGGTCCAGCTAACTTTCTGAGACAGGGTCTCCTACATCCCAGGCTGGCCTCCAAAGTGTATCACCATGCCTGGCTCATGCAGCGCTGGGGCTCGAACCCAGCTTCATCACATTAGGCATTTCACACTCTAGCTACTGCCAGATAACTTTAGGAATCAAGATGATAATTTTAGTTTTGCAGTCCCTCAAGTACAGAACGAAAGGAAATCCATTCAAATTTTGAAATCTTCTCAGGTGAAGGCTAACAGGTCCTTTCTGCACAGTTGCTTGGAAATCTTGTCATGAGAGCAGGCGCCAGCTTGAACTTCTAGACCCTCCCAAAGTTTCTCAAATATCTGCAGGCATGAATAAATAGAATTAAGAATAGTGTACAGGCATAAGCACAGTGGAACCACTTCTGATTTCTAAACCTATAGGTCTGGACTAACAGATACTGCTTAACCACCACTACGGCCCAGATAGCCATTGTAAAATACATTTCTTCTATCCTTTCAGCATCTACTTCAAATTCAGAGCCTGAAGTCTCATCTGAACCTCAAAGAAGAGAAACCATTGATATGTGTGTGCCAAGAATAAGGCAGAGCCTCATGCGCGCGCGCGCACAAACACACACACACACACACACACACACACACACACACACACACACACACACACAC
>CAJQZJ010000220.1:1617326-1646185 GCA_907164525.1 Lophiomys imhausi
CACACACACACACACACACACACACACACACACACACACACACACACTTATGCCCCTCTGAGTACCAGAATTATTCCATTAAGAGAAAAGTGTGGACCATAAAACCCTCCATTTACAATGCATTTCTTCAGAGTTTGGTGAAAGCCCATGATTTAAATTTATATCAACAAAACATTTTTAAAGCCCAGAATTGAAAAATCTATGTGATCAGAATGCTGGGATTGCTCAATCTCCAATATCAAGGAGTTTTCAGGACTCTTCCTCCTATGAAAGTGGAGGTCAGAATTTGGGTTCACAAAATGCCTGTCTGGGAAGCACAGTGGTTTCCACTTCAAAATGCCCTACACCCTGACCCCTCCAACCAAACAGGAAAACCTCAGAACCCCATGACTCTGTGAAGTTCACAGACTACTCTGCTCCTAGAATCACTCTGAGCTCTACCCAGCTGGAGTCCAGTGGGAAATTCAGCATGAGAAATGGATCACAGCACACCCCCAACTCACAGAGCACTGTGGAATATATTTGCTTTTTGTCTTCAATTCCCAACCAAACTGTTTATTTTTAAAGTGGGCCCTTTGCTGCACACTCCTAAATCCTAGGGACATGTCCACACACCAGTCTTCATAAATATGCTATGTATGTCTAAGATTAAGTATGCTCCATGCCATAAAACTATGTCCTACATATGTCCACTAGGTCAAGCTAGTATTTATTGTTTGATATACTGATGAGTGGGGCAGAATATGCTCAATTTTCCCATTATAAAGTTTCCCTTTTACAAACTGCACCACCACAACCCCACAGTGTGCACCACAGTGATTATGTGCATGTGCATGCGTGTGTGCACATGTGTGTGTGTAGCCATACAAAGCTATATTAAGAACAGACAAGTTAAGAATTATTATACATTGCAGATGTTCAGTATAACCTTTGGGAGATCTTTCATTCATCACCAGTGTAGGTGGGACTCTGGGTGTGATTCTCAACTTACACTGAAATTTTAATTAATTAATTAGTTTGGGATTGTATGCATATGATTGTGTGGTAGTGGTGTATGAATGTGTGTGCATGTCTCTCAAGGTAAATTTTATCACAGAATTAACCTGACAGCCAGAAAATTCCAGAGATCTTCTGCCTGCTTACAGTGCTGGGTTCCAGGTGCCCACAGCCACACTTGGCTTTTTGACATAGATGCTGGGGATTTGAACCCAGGTTCTCATGCTTGCATGTCAATTTATCTGCTAAGCCATCTCCCTTGCCCTGTAACCTAATCTGAAAGTACACGTTTCTCATTCATTCTTTAAAAAAAAGAGAGATTTCCAACTTCCTAGAGTTCAAGGCACAGGAAGGAAGTACTTACTACACTTACCCAAGTGACCACTTCTAAAGATGTTAGTTACTGATAAAATGGCCTGGATCCTGCAGCTGTTCCCTAGGATGGAAGCCCACTGACATCCCTCAGTGTCAATCTGGTAGCAGGATGGGATGGGGGGGGGGGGGTGTTGCAGAAAGTTTATCCAAGGCCTTTGGGTTGGGCAGGACCAAACCTCCCTGCCCTTGTCTTATTGAGAATGTAATGATTCATGTCAACTGAACACTTCTATCTCCTCCGATGTAATCACCCAATGAGGTTGCTCTGCTGAAATGTATTTCCCTTTGCTGTTCACTTGAGGGTCCTATTGAAACAGCTGCTCCAAAATGCAGGCTGTAAAACTGGGCATATTTAAACAAGTAAGAATGAACATCTATACCACAGACATTAACTTTTAAGAACTTTCCCTCTGTGTGTGTATGAGAGAGAGAGAATGCCAGAGAACCAGAGAATAGAGAGAGAGAATATGCCAGATAATAGTTCAAAACAGACCATTAATTTCATCAGCAGCTTCCAAACACTCTACCATGACACCCCCCCCCCACACACACACACACATCCCAGTCCAGTGAGTTAACTACACATCCTAGAGAAAAGACACAATTTTCTTCTCTGGCTTTTGAACTCTGAAATTCACACTTGGGAGTTGGTCTGCCTCAAAATATCACCTGAAGAGGAAAAAAAAAATTATAACCCCAAAGGCAGAATAAGTCAGCCAGAGAAGCTGCCAAGCTGAAGACCGTTCTTAGAAAACCTTAGGGGTTAGCCAGTCAAGAATTCACTTTTTCTTTTTTCTTAGAAAAACAAAACAACAGTCATCACCCCAGGGAAATACCCCTTGGAAAAGCAATTCTTGAGACGGAGTTTAAACTTCCAAGTTCACCTGTATCAGATGACTGTAGTAAACCATAGTATATGTTTGTGAGTGTGTATGGGGGGCATTTGGGGGTCCTAGACAGTGTCTAGTTCATACCAGCTGATATGCCAGTGTCTTGCCAAGCTAGCCTATCTCATTCATGAGAATTTGATTGATGACTCAACAGCCTAAAGCCTGACTTCAGAAGCCAACCTCTGGAAGAACCACTTATACAGTCTGCCAAACCCCTAAGAAACACTTTTACAAGAGATACTCACACCAAGTCCCTGTTGCCTGTCACCTCCTTTTATGCTTTGAATGGGAAACACTCCACCTGGGCCTATGTGTAAGCATAGCTTATAACTATTTATTAATATCTATAAACACCTACCAACCGACCAACCCTAACACTTTAGAAAGGATACCAAGATGTTGCAGGTCCTTAGGGGCAATTGGTCAGCAGTCTGTCTGCAGGAACACCACAAACAGCAGTCACTCAATGGTCGCCTGACTACCTGTCACTACTATGGCAGCCTCACTTCTGCTTGGGGTTTTTACAAACCTTTTCTGTGCAGGTCCTACGTCATGCCTCTTCTGCCAGCCCGAAGTTGCCACTTTGGGACTGGTCTCACCTGAGGCCATAGTCTCCTGATGGTCTGTTGGCCTAGTTAAAGGCCTTTGGTGCACTTCTGCCTAATCAACAGGAAGTAGCTCAAAGAGACCCATGTCGTTCTCCCTCTAACCTTCTTTCTCTCCCACCTAGAGTTGGGGGGTGGAAGGGAACGAGGGGTGGAAGGGATGTTGTAAGGAGTTAGATTAATATAAATTAGATTTAGTAAATTTCTAGGGGTTTCTGATACAGTCCCTTAATTCAGGGCATGAAGATCAACTTGGATATGAACAATTAGCTTATCATGTTATGGACTAAAAACAAGGTTTATGGCCTGGCATTATTTTCAGCTGCTAAGTGGGCAGAGCCCAGATTAAGCTGAAGCCAAGTGGAACAAGGAGAGATCGTATTTAAGGACAAGTGGATGGAGCCTGGGAGCCCCAATGCTAGAGGGCCCCATGCTAGAGATCTCTGATGCTATCCAGTCCTCATGCTAGAAAGGACGAGTAGTTTGTATCGTCTGATGAAGAAAGTGCTGGTGGACTGATGGCCAGATCTCCCTGATGCAGAAAGAAGCTGGTAAGCAGAGAAAGCCTCAGCAAGACAGCAAAAGGACTAAACCCTGTGGCTCAGCTTTGCCTAGAGGGGTTTGACCTGTCCGGACAGTGGTCTGAACAAAACTGTGGCCAGCTTTAAAGACTGAGGCAGAGCAGAAGTGTTGCTGATACGAAGGAAATAAGTTAGCCTACAGACGGCTGAGGTCTCCCAGAGAGAAGAAAGCCTCAAGCCAATTTACCCTGACGGATCTACGTCTGCGATATTCCAGAAGAAAGACTGCTAAGCGCATTAAAGGGTCTACCACAGAGACTGTGTTCCTGATGACTAAGGACCTGCCCCAGAGACTGTATCCTTCTAAAAGGTTAGGAAAATAGTTGTAATAGTTATCACTAGGTTTAGTGGGTAGGTAATAGGAGTTGTAGTCATTTGTAGGGTTAGTAGTTAAGTAAGTGTTTATATTTGTTATAAGTGAATGAATAATTTAAAAGGTTCAGATTCAGGAGGTAGAGTCACTAAGCACAATAAATTAAGTACAGTAAAATAAAGCCAAATGCGTGTATTAGATAATTAAAAAGCTTTGTTTACCAAAACCAATAAAAGTTCGTTTATGCCCAGTCACACTTGGCAATCCATGTGGTTATTTAACTGTTCGGTAAATCTTAAGTAACATTACTGTGGTAAGAGTTTTGTTTATGAAAAACCCAGTTATGATATGAGAATGTTTTTGTTTTAATCCCAGGTGTGGGGCTGCTTCAGTTTGTCCACACCTGTAAACTACAAGTGCCTCATGCACTAGCAGGGGTGTGGCTTAGCCAGCTGCAGAAAGTTTAATTCTGTGAACTCAGGAGAGGGGTATAAAAAGCCAGAGCCTCAAGAAGAAAGGGGCTCCAAAGAAGGAAGAGGTTGTTGCTTTCCCTGTTGGTGCTCCTCCGAACTGCTACTGGTTCATCCTGCTGCTTTGTTTACTGGTTTGCTGGACTTCTGGATGTTGTGACTACTGAGACTGGCATTGCCCCCAAAGATCGCAATGACCCGAATCAGAAGGAAGTAGTCCAAGAGACCTATGTCCACTTCCCTTTTACCCTTCTTTCTCTCCCCCTGGTGTTGGAGGGTTGGAAGACAGGTAGAGGTATTAAGTACAGTAAAATTAATTAGCATGTATAATAAAACAGAAATAAAAAGCCACTTGCTACACACTATTCTGTATCTATGTATATCCGTTGTATAGGTGTGTGTGCATGTGTGCTGTAGATGCTTCAGGACGACCTCAAGAGTTACTCTTCAGAAGCTACCCCACCTCAACCCCGCCCGGCTGCCCCAATTTCTTGCTGGTCTGAACTCTCTCATCTAGCTGGTCCCAGGAATCCACCTGTCTCCACTTCCCCGGAACTGGGATTACAAGCAGATGCTACCATGCCCGGCTTTTATCAGAGAAGTTACGGAAATCTGAACTCAGGTCCTCATGCTTGTGCAGGTAGCACGCCACCAGCTGCGCCATCACCCCAGGTGCTCACTGTTTACTCTTTTACCAAATTACTACGGCTTCATACTGGGAACGCCATCTTTCAGTTCCTAGCCCTCTGCTCTACCCTCCTCTCTCACAAGTCTTCATAACATTCTGATAAGGCAGACAAGGACCGTTCATTGATTGATAATGTAAAGCTCTGAGAAGTTTAAAGGCTTACCAGCAATGCCAGTGTTCTGCTCACTTCTGCTCCCTAAGCCCTGACCTGCTTCAGAGAAAGGCAACCGCAGGGGGATGCTGCGCTGGATCTGACGAATGCACTTCTTATACCCTGTCACTCCACAGGACACCACTATGGGTAGATGACATTCCTCCCACTTTTCAGATGAGAAAACTGAGGCTTATGGAAGCAATATACCCCAAGTTAGAAAGTCAGGAGTAGTGGTGAAGGACAAGAGTATCATAACTGCTTCATTTAAGAACAGGCAGATTCTCCTAAAAGGCTGAGGAAATCTGCATAGGGGTTAGCAGTTTGATTTCTGAGCAAGGGAGATACTAAGTCAATAAATTCTAATATTCCTGCAATGATGCCTGACACTTAAAGAAAAAATTAGAATATACATGGAATCCTCAAACAGTTTTCAGAACAAGTTATTCAATGCTTTTAAAAATGAGACAAGCTGGGTCTAGCAGAACAGCCCTACAGCCCAGCAATGTGGGACAATGCAGAAGAAGCACAAGGAAAGGCCTGCCTGGGCTACAGGGTGACTTAAAGCCCATTATGAACAACTAAAAAGTAAAAGCCGGAGGTGGTGATGCATGCCTTTAATCCCAGGACTAAGAGACAGAGGCAAGCACATCTCTGAACTTGAGGGCAGCCTGATCTACAGAGCGAGTTCCAGGACAGTGAAGGCTACATAGAGAAACCTTGTGTAGAAAAAAAAAAAAAAAACTAACTAAACAAACTAATTAATTAATTAAAAAGTAAAAAAGTCAGTGATAGAATGGTTGGCTGGCATATGTATGGCCCTTTGTTTGGTTGCCCAGTGTATCAGTTGCTGTGATAAAATACTACGACCCAAAGTGACTTACAGAAGGAAGGATTTGCTTTGACTTACAGATCTAGAGAGATAAGGGTCCATCATAGTGGGAAGCTATAGCAGCAGACAGGCGTGACAGCAGGAGCAGGCTGACAGCTGAGACCTTGAACCACAGCATGAAGCAGAGAAATCAGACTGGAAGTGGGGTGAGGCTGTAATCTCTCAAAGCTCTCCCCAATGTGACACACTTCCTTCAGCAAGGCTGTACCTCCTAAACCTGCCCTAACAGCACCACCAAAAGGGAACCAAGTATCCAAACATCTGACCCTGTGGGATATTTCTAATTCAAGAGACCACACCTAGGACACAAACAAACAAACAAACATGAAATCATAGGAGGGGGTGGCAATTATTCATTAGGAAATAGTACTCACTGGGGCTACAGAGGTGGGTTGGTGGTTGAGAATTCATAGTTCATAGTGTTCTCTTACAAAGAATCTGAGTTTAGGTACCAGTACCTACAACAGGTGGCTACTGTCTTCTTTTAGCCTCCAAGGACACTGAACTCATGTGCACACACATACATGTCATTAAAAAGTATAATAAAATACTTAAGAAAACAATACTCTTCCCCCCTCACACTTCATCAATGTCTAACAAAAGAAAAGGGAGATTAAGAACAGTGGACCCCAAACAAACAGCTCTTAAAAAGGCAGAAATAACTTTGCTTAGGGTGGCTTTATGTTTGTTTCTGTAAAGATTTAACTCAGTCTTTTTTTTTTTCAAGTAAAAACATAAAACCTACAATTTTATTACAAAGACTTCTGCCTTTATTACATTTTCTATTAATAGTGGTTCAAATTAATATAGAGAGACAGACAGACAGACAGACAGAGACACAGAGAGAATAGGATGAATTAATCTGGAGAGACAGAGACAGACAGAGAGAGAGAGAGGGAGGGAGAGAGAGAATAGGATGAAGGAAGGGTGAAGTGAGCCTAAGAATGGACTGACAGACAGAGATTAACAGATAAAATGTGGCTGAGAGTGTAGCCCAGTGGTACAATGTTTGCCCCTGGTTCAATCTCTCACAGTGAAATAAAAAACAAAGGGCAGAGTGGGAGAACACTACAAAGGTGCAGGATGGGAGAACAGACAGGCTTCAGACTGTACCATCTTCATTGAAACCTCACAAACTCAGCTCGTAAAGGTACCTGCCACCAAGCCTGACTTCAATCCTCAGAATCCACATGATGGAAGGAGAGAACTGACTCCTGGAAGTTGTCTTCTAATTTCCTGTTGTGTGAACTGTTTCCAAGGAGATATGAATAAATGTCTACTCACCCCAGATAGGGAAGTGATGACAGATTAGAAGTAGCGATGCCATCAAAGTCAAATTGGAGAATCAATGAGGTGACTGAGGCTCCTTACAAGAGTGTGAATAAGGATCAGGGAGAAAACAAAGAGAGCTGCATCCCATCAGCAAACACCCAACTCAGGGTGGGTGATAACTCACGAAATCTGGACCCTGAAGCTCTTCGCATGACTCATGAACAGTTCAAAGGGACAGAGTGTCACTCTCAGAAGTCCTTAGTACTTCTTACAGAATCTTCGAGAAGGGCCCTTGTGAGTTGTTTACTAAATGAGTTTATTGCTTTGTAAATGAAAGGCTTTCAGTCTATAGACCTGGCTAGCCTAAACTCACTATGTAAACCAAGCTGACCTAAAACTCACAGATAACCTCCTGCGTCTGCCCCCATGTGCTGGGATGAGAGGTGCACACGTGTCAATAACCTCCTGTGTCTGCCTCCCATGTGCTGGGATGAGAGGTGCACACGTGTCAATAACCTCCTGCATCTGCCTCCCATGTCCTGGGATGAGAGGTGCGCACGCATCGATAACCTCCTGCGTCTGCCCCCAGGTGCTGGGATGAGAGGTGCACACGTGTCAATAACCTCCTGCATCTGCTCCCATGTGCTGGGATGAGAGGTGCGCATGTGTCGATGAAGCTGGTTATTTTCTCAGTCTTAAGAAGCCTCTCACTAGAACTTTCTGAATCGTCATGATTTTCCTTCCATAAAAAGGAATGTTTTAGTTCACAGGAGCTTGCTACACAACACTTCTCCATGCATAATTTAGCAAGGGCACATGCAAATAAATACATGCATGCACATACACA
Organism: Lophiomys imhausi; assembly: GCA_907164525.1. Taxonomy (NCBI): domain Eukaryota; kingdom Metazoa; phylum Chordata; class Mammalia; order Rodentia; family Muridae; genus Lophiomys; species Lophiomys imhausi. The sequence continues at coordinate 1,625,407 of CAJQZJ010000220.1, forward strand.
CACACAATAAATAAATCTGTACCTTAGAAGTAATAAGAAATGTATGCATTCATTAATTGCATTTACCCATCTTCATTGAAAGAAATAAGGAGGTATCTGCACCAAAAGGAATAGGGGTCTCTCATCAGTGTCATTTACAACATCATAGTAACATCACATTTACAGAAATACCACTACATGGATGCCCCTTTACCCCTTCAAACTCAACCTGCAACTCTGCAATGAAGCTTGGGACAAAGTTTTTCAAAACACAAGTCTGTATCATTTTATTTGCTGAAATGTACTTGCATGAAAACCTATATGAACTCTTAAAGCAAACTGCTCCAAACAAAACCAAAACCAAAATCTTTCTGCCATCAAAATAAAATGTGAGACACAGCGCTATGCAGACTTCAAGGCATCCAGCACATGATGAGTACGGTTTTGACCTATAGCCTGCGTCTGAGAACTCCTGTCCAATTAAGCTGCATGGGCCGAGGCTGGCAATACCTAAAGCAGAGACACAGCAGGGCTTCAGTCGAGGAGTGATAGGATTCTCAGGGCTGTGCAGCTGTCTAGAAGCAAGTCTGTTCCCAAAGATGAAATCAAAGGCCCTGATAATGAGGTGACTACCAATACATAGAGTGAACTCCTTCCCTTGTCTGCCAAATTTTGTCTTATTTGCCATCAAAACAAATCCCCAGTGAAGTTCAGAATTCTTCATGCAGAACAGTAAAACTCCAAACTAGATGTCAGCATCATGTAGCTAGGACCAAAATAATGCAACAACCCACATAAAACACGGACATAAACTCAGAAGGGAAGGACATCATGTGTCTTCTGCACAGGAGACAACACAAAATTCATGTGGCTCCAGAGTCACTCTGGTGGCACTAGCACTGCCAATGAAACTGAGTGTTTCCAGCATCTTTTGACGCTGCCCATTCTCAATCAATAAAGACTCTCAGACAAGCTGAAACACAAAGGCAAGAAGAGACTCCACTCAGACAAGTCTCTGTAATACTGAAATTCACATCCTTGTCTTCGAAAAGAGACAGTTGCTCTAGATCATCCGAGGGGTCACACTCAAACAAGCAGGGCTTGAGGATTTCTCTTCATACTTAATTGACAACTCCTTAAAATCAGGAGCACATCACCCTGGAGCTATCCTTCTCTACCCAGGATCTCTGTGTGTGTACAGGTGTGTTGAAGACAGGGGTCCATCTCAGGGTTTGCCTGTCTCTTCCTCCCCAGAGGTGAGACTACAAGCATGTGCCATGACACCCAGCTTTTTATGCAGGTTCTGGGGATTAAGCAAAGGTCCTCATACTTTCATGGCAAGCACTTTAGCGACCAAGCTATCTCCTCAGCCCTTCCACAAGCATCTTGTTTGAAGGGAGAGGAACGCTGGGTTGCAATGAGGCATGTTTGGAAGGGGTGTGGCTTCCAACATGGCTGGTATGGGACTAGCTACATGCACACACACACACACACGCATGTATGCACGAGCACACACAAAAGGTCAGGGGTGACTGACAGAGCAATGCCAAGCATTTTGTAAGATTATTTTAGACTTCACAACCTAGCCACTGCAAATTCTTATTCTAATGAGTCTGACATGAAAACATGCTTAAGAACAAAAATAAACAGTAAATTAAAATCCAACCTGCACACAAAGCAGGTAAAATAAAAACAAATGGCAATCCCAAATCCAGCTTGCTTTATCTCTCTGCCTCACTGTTCACTAAGACCTTGACAGCTTGGGGAACACCAGTATTAAAGGATAGTTTGTCATATGTAAATAACATTGGACCAAACCTCATAGCATTCACACCTCATGAAACTATGCACATCACATACTTTACAAAACTTGACAATGAGATGTATGATAACCATGCTACAAAGACAAAAAGAAAGAAAAGCATCAATTCCTGCCCAGATGTGCCAGAAAGCAAGACGCAGTCCTTAGCTCAAAAGCCAAAGAGACATTCAGACTTCCAAACATAATTATATTTCACTGCTACAGTGGAGGAAGTTTCACGATGATTGTTACACACTAGTGTCATAATAAATGCATTTCTATACACGATACATCCATTTCCACTGAGTGTAACATTGGATAAGTTATAATATACAACAGTGGATTGCTATGCGGCCGTGAAAATGAACTAGCATTACAAACAATACAGTTAGACTTCCTGAATAACACCGATGATTAGCAGCAGCTAAAGTAAAATTACCTTCAAGGAGATTAAAATCATACTGGGGAGGAGCTGGAGAGGGTGATCAGTAGTTAAGAGTACTAGCTGCTCTTGCAGAGGACCTAGGTTTAGCTTCCAGCACCAATATGGCAACTCACAACCATCCACAACTCTAGCTCCAGGGGCTCCAACTCCATCTTGTTACCTCTGAGGGCACTAGGTATCCACGTGCTGCACAGATATATAGGTGTAAGCAACACACTCAGCCATAATAGATTTACATATATTTATAAACACAGAAATATTTATATTTATGGAAATACATATATATATATAGATATAGATATAGATATGGAAAGAACTTGAGCCAGGTATGCATTGCATAGATTTACATAGAAGAACCCCCCCACCCAAATTAGAAATAGAAATAAACTCTTAGCATTAAAATGGCCTCAGATCTTCCACTGGTTAGCAGCTAAACCTGACAGGTTAGGAATGGAGCTTGAGAGTAGCTCAAACTCAGATGCATTCCCCTCACACGCAGATCCTTCCCTTTGTCTCCCTCCCCAGAGATTTTAAACTAACATTTCTCTTCTCATTGGTGCCCATGAATTATATAAGAAAATAGCATCTTGCCTATTTGTAACAGATCTGGCACAAAGTACCGTGAAGAGGCACCTGTGTCTCATAATCTACCAAATTGTTGAAGCAACGGACTCCAAGAAATGAGAACATCTACAGGACTCTAATGCTGGGAGAAAGAAAAGCCAGGGGGTGACTTATCCCCAGAAAAGGTATATGACACAGCTCTACCAACCGTTGGACCACCTTGCAGGCTGGGACTGAAGCCCAGACAATAATCAACAGAGGGCAGGGCAGGACTCGACCCCAACATCTCTGATATACATAGCCCAGATCTTCTATTTAAGCTTTAATCTTGGAAGGAGCAATGGCTCAGCTGTTAAGAGCATGTACTAAGCAGATTGCGGTGGCGCACACCTTTAGTCCCAGCACTCAGAGGCAGAGGCAGGAGGATCTATACGAGTTCAAGGCTAGCCTGGTCTACAAAGTGAGTCCAGGACAGCCAGGGCTACACAGAGAAACCATGTTTCAAAAAAACCAAAACAAAACAAAGTATTACTGCTCTTTCAGAGGACCCAAGAACCTGTATCAGAGGACTCAAAACCACCTGTAACTCCAGCTCCAGGGGGATCCAACACCTCTGACTTCCAAGACACCCACGCTCAAGCACACAGAAGTACACACATGTGCACATATTTTAAAATGCTAAGAAATAACTCTTTAAGCTTCAAGCTCACTTCAAAACCCAAAAGGTGAACTTTGGGGAGGGGGGAGGTCACTAGATCTCTGTCTCTCTTCCCAATGTGGCTACATTGAATAAATCTCCTCTTTCTCCTTTTTACTCTAACTTAATGGGCTTCTCAGAGACGAGTGACTGAACTCATCTTGGAGTACAAGCACCCTGTGACCCCCAAGTTCAGTAACATAACCGATTTCTTCTGGGAAAGTCCCACTGCCCTCATCTGTTTGTCCCACATCACAGCAGGATAAAGACTGAAGCTGACTTAGCTCTGCTAAGTCAGATAAGGAGGTGCCAGATATTTAGAATCTCCACTGCAGAGTGATTGGCTGCAACTCACAACTCTCGGGGTCTTTAACACTCCAATTACAATCACAGCCTGACACAAAATGCATTCACATGTGTTAAGATGCATACCAAATCCAGTAATTGTCTCTTCTCTGCTGTCAAAAGTCAAGGCTTGGGAAGTACAAAATCTCTCCTACATGGATGAATATCAGATTATAGGTACATACGGATGAACACACTGACTTAATCACCTCCCTTAATTAAACAAGCACACCCACCTAACACAAGCTATAAAAGATCACGCAGAGTAAAAAACTGTCTCAATGTCTTCTTCCAAACACTCCAAATATACTTTTCAAGGGATTTTTTCTTGAAAACATGATGTATTTGGACTTCTGTGCAGAATGGAAGAACAGAGCAAGTTTTGTGGTGATTTCTAACTCATAATGCATAATGCAACCAGGTAAGATCACAGTCTACCTTCTCCAAGAGGAGCAAATCCAGAAACTCTATTCCAAGAAGAAAAAAAGGATGATGTGAGTGGACAAGGCTAGTCACCCTTGAGAGACAAGGGCTGAGGAAATAAAGGGCTGTGCTGGCCAAGTGCTGGCCTGAGTGTGGGTCCCCAGCACACATGTAAATGCCTGTCTGTAAGCCCAGTACCTCAGACACAGAAATAGGATCCCTGGGGAAAGGTGGCTACTTAGACTGGCCAAATGGTCAAACTTTATGTTTAAGTGAGAGATTGTCCCAGTAAACGGTGGGGACTGAAGAGAGTGCCAAGCAATTACAAGTCCTGGGTGCTCTTCCAGAGGACCAAGAGTTGGGTGCCCAGCATCCACACATAGCTACCTGAAACTCCAGCTTTGGGAGATCTAACTCCTCTGGCCTCCATGGGAACCTACAGTCAGGAACACATACACACACACACACACAAATAATAATAATTAATTCTTATAAAATAATGCAGAAAGCAATCACAAAAGACAATGTCAATCTCTGGTCTCTACACACATACAAACACATGTACCCACACATATGCATACACACATGTGTTTATACACACACATATACACTCTTAGGGAGGGGGCAGAAAGTGACAAGACATTGTCTGTGCTGTCACACAATGTGGGGCATAGACAAGTTCAGTGACAGCAGAGGGAGCATTGGGGTTTCTGCCTGAACTCTAACCACCTAACCACATACTGTCTTTTTTTCTCCCTTACTTTGAAAAGGTTAGCATGAAAAAGTTTTGGAACATTCTCTGCCCCTAGTAAAGATGGTTATCAGCAAAATGGAGCCAGTGTAGTAACTCTAAGAGACAGGGCTCCAGGCCTTCGCCCCTACATAGCCTGCTGCTGTGAGATGCTGGCAGGACCCATGGTACCTCTTCAAGACCATCTGCACACTGAACTGCCCCTGGCCCCTGGCTGGAGTGCAGACTAGGGAAAGAACTGGTTTATTCAGGGTTCCCTGTGTGCCAGACACTCTGCCAAATCCCTTGGTGTCTGTCACACTTCATGTTAACACTCATCCAACACAGGAGGGATGACAGGTCGTGCACAGGTAGAGTATGTGCAGGCTAAGTCATCTGTCTAAGAACACATAGCTCATGGGCAGAAGCAAAAAACAAAACAAAACAAAACAAAAAACCCAGGTCTCCTTCCACTGCCCCACAGAGTTCAGGAGGATAACAAAAATCCTGCATTTACAAATTAGGAAGAACAGAAACACTATGGCCACAGAACCACCCAGAAAATCTCAAACAATGAAGACATACAGACATACCCTCTCACCTGGCAGGCAGGCAGAAGGTTTACAAAAAAGGAATCTGTGATTCTGGCTTTTAAGTCACCATGGTGGGTAACCAGCAGAAAAGTCCACCCCTCCACCCCCCACCCCACCCCCCAAAAAAAAACCACCATGGAAAAGGCCCAGAGCCTACACAGCAGGTGATGAGGAAAAGCGTGTAAGTGATGAGGCCAGGGCAACAGGACTTATGTCATCGATGTATGAAAGATCCACAATGACCTCACGCATTTGTATCCCATCCATTCATAAGTAATGGATTTTAGAGGTCCCCAAAGCCAGAAAAACATCTGGAGCAAAGGGCAGAGCGTGGGAGGCCTTCTGTGGCAGCTGCAGGTTGGATGTATAAAATTGGGATGTTGAGCAATTAGAGGCTGGGACACCAACCAAAACCACCAAGGTGGAATTAAGAGCCTTGGCTTAGGACTGAGAAGAAGAGGTCTGGAGTGACTCGGTGACTTTGTGGATGGTCGCTGGAAGATGAGGATTTAAGGAAAGTGAGGCCTTCAGCTGGGCAGACCAGGAGAAAGGAAACAGATGTTCTTGATCCAACCAGGAGAGGCAGGCCCAAAAATATCATAAGCTAATGAAGAATTGCAGCACTGAGGATCTTCCTAGGATGGTCTCTCCTTCCAAGAAACAGATATGGCAGACAAATCACTTCTTAAAAAATGCTCCACAATTCAGTGACTTGCCTCAGTGCAAGTGGAACTCAAGAATTTTCAACAGCTGCTCTACACACCAAACCAGCAGCATTACAGGACTCAAGAGAACAAAAGGAAAAGGACCTTAAGCAATTACCATCTATGTTATTTTTATGGCATGGGTGTCCATGCATGTGGGACATATACATCAGTGCACATGTTTCTGAGCCCAGCACATGTGTGGAGGTCAGGACAACCTTCCTCTTCCACCTGGTTTAGAAGAGGGCCTCTTACTGCTTGCTGCTATTTACACTTCAGGGGATTCCTCTACCTCTGCCTCTGCCTCTGAGCTCACTGTGGGAATGCTCAGGTAACAGACGCACACTAGCAAACCCAATTTTACATGGGTTCTGGGGATCCAAGCCCAGACCCCCATGGGTTCAGCAAGTGCTTCACCCACTGAAACATCTCCATAATTTACCACCCACATTTTTTTTAAAGTCGGGTTTGTTTGTTTTGGTTTTGAGACAGGGTTTATATATCCTAGCCTGGCCTTGAAGTCAATGTTCAGCTGAGCAAAGCCTTGAGTTCCTTACCGATCTGCCTCTGTCTCCCAAGTACCGGGATTACAGAGGATGTCACAAGGCTCAATTTATGTGGAAAGCACAGAGTAACTCCTGCTTTCCCAGTAGCTCTTCAACTTAAAACATTTCTCAGCATGAAAAGCAAACTCCTCAGAATCCTGAATTCTTTTTAAACGTGTTCACATGCTCTCTGGTAGTATGGTTAGGAGTAGCCTCAGCTCAACCCCATTCTTCTAGCTCAAACTTATCACAACAGCTGGGAACAGCACAACAAAGTTGGAGGCTCCAGGCCAGAGAAAGCCAGGGCGGGCCAGAGTCCAGGCAAACCAACCAGCCTGGCATCCCATCTGTAATGAAGTGTGTGAATGGTCAATTGTGTTCCGTGTAGTCAGCAAGATGCTAAGGGGTGGGGAAAGGCAGAGTAGGCACAGGGCGGGCAGTAGCTGGGACTGCCCCTTCTACAGTTGAAGCACCGTGGAGCACATTTCTGTTGTAAGACACAACCCAAGACTACATAGTTCTTAGGAATCTAGATTCTTCTAGAACACAAGTTGAAAGTTTTTTTGAGTCCGTCGGAGTTAAGATGTCAACTCATTTGTCACCTTCATCTCAAGACTAGTTCCACCTATCATATAGGACTATCCTCCCAGAGTGCTGCCATCTTCATGTGTGTGTTTGGTGGTGCCATTCTGCAAAAAACATCTACACAGGCGAGTTTGTTGAGCACTAACAATCCTTCAGAAGGAGGGGCAGGGAGGGTCATGGGACCCTCATCCCAATATTCAGTCATTCCTCAACCAGGTGTAGGCAATTCTGCCCTAATTTCATGCGACTAGGAAGGGGCTAGAAATACATGGGCTGGATGGGCCCTATGTATGCAGTTATGCATACAGAGGTCTTTAGGAGGAGGAGTGGGCATTGTTTACATCTACCCTGGGAAAGGACTGTTAGGAACACACCACTAAATAGATAATACGATTCTAAAGAGGTAAATGTGACTTCCTATACTTTTGTCCTTTGAACTATAAAATGGATGAGAATAAGATCTGCTTCCTATGGCTGTTAGAAGGCCAAGAGTAAGGAAAACAGTGAAACAGATTATAAGTTGATTGACAGTAAGTGTGTCCATGTAAGTGTTATTTATAATGCCACATGTATGTAAAACAACACCAGTGAACCAGTTGGCTAGAAGCAGTGAATTCTCATTGTCTACACAGTAAAAAGGTGCTCTTGTTAGCTTAGACTGCCAATTTGACACAGGCTGGAGTTACCTGACATGGGAGACTCAATGGAGGGATGGCCCAGAGCAGACTGGCCTATACGTATGTCTGTGGTGGGCTACATTCATTATTAATTGATACAGGAGGACCAAGCCCACTGTAGGCAGCACCATTCCCTGGACTCAGGATAAATAATATACCGTGTAAAAAAAAAATGGTAAAAAACAAAATCACCGTATTAAAAAAATAGTACCTAAGCATGAGCCTATGAGTGCCCCAGAAAACAGCTTCCCTCCAAGATTCTTGCTTCAAGTTCCTGCTTGAATTCTTGAGTTCCTGCCCTGAGTTTGCTCACTGACAGACTGTCACCTGGAACTGTAAGCCAGATAAATCCTTTCCTTCCTTAAGCTGCTTTTGGTTTTTTTTTTCTTTTTTTGGTTGAAGTGTTTTATTATAACAGAAAGAAAAATAGAACAGAAGGGATAAAATATAGTCTTTCACTGCTCTAGTACTGCAGAAAATAAAAGCTGAACAGGGAAACAAAACCCCAGGTAACCTTTTCACTAAGTAAAATCTTCATGTTCTCAGTCTGGGCTACCACTGTCAAGAAAAGTTTAAGTTACCAAACTAAGCTATGAAATTTTTACTTCATTTTACTGTTTACTAAAAGTCAAGTTACCTATTTGTTCTTAACAAATTTTCCAAAAATTTCTTCTCTTGTTACAATTTTTATCACTTTTATATCATCTCCTTTAAAAAAATTAAAATAAACTTTTACTCAATAATCATGTAAGGGGCCGGGCGGTGGTGGCGCATGCCTTTAATCCCAGCACTTGGGAGGTAGAGGCAGGCGGATCTTTGTGAGTTCGAGGCCAGCCTGGTCTACAAAGCGAGTCCAGGACAGCCAGAGATATTCAGAGAAACCCTGTCTCGAAAAACCAAAAAAATAATAATAATAATAATCATGTAAGGGATTTAAACACTTGCAGAGAAGGGACTATGAATATCTAACATTATCTATTGCTGTGAAGACTCACCACAACCAAAGAAACTCTAATAAAACAAAGTGTATAATTGGAGGCTTGCTCACACTTTCAGAGATTTAGTCCATTATCACCATGGTGGGAGCATGGAAGGACTCATGGTACTGAATCAATAGCTAATGATCCACAGGCAGAGAGAGAGAGAGAGAGAACTAAGAACTAACTTTTGATAATTCAAAGCCCACCCCAGTAACATGCCCTACTCCAGCAAAGCTACACTTCCTAATCCTTCTAATCCTTTCAAATAATGCCACTCCCTGGTAACTAAGCATTCAAATATATGGACCCCCTGGGTGCCATTCTTATTTGAACCACCACACGCACATTCATTCACCTCCAGCAAATACACTAATTACACCTAGGGAGTTGCTATAGGGCAAGGCTTCTTAACCTGTTATGGAATTGTGTAATTCAATATGGAACCCATGAAAAATCTGTCAAAAATGAAAGTTTGTATGGGATTAGAGAAACAGATAAGCAGAAAATGTGCTGCTCTTACAGAATATTAGAGTTTGTTCTCAGTAACCACATCAGGTAGCTTACAACCATCTGTAACTCCAGCTCCAGAGGATCTGACACTCTCTTCTGGCTTCCTTGTGCACCTATATGCAGATGATACACATACATATGCTCTGACAGACAGACAGACACACACACAAATAAACAATAAATCTTATCTTGTTTGTGAATTCACAATGACAAAAACAGAATTCAAAATCAAACATACAATGAGTGTTGGGAGTCTCTAGCAGCACATGCCTGGTTACATTGCAGCTTCACGGCAGCATTGGTTCTGAACATATCACCCCTTCTTTGCACTGGGGATGTCACCAACATCACCCAAAACCAATATACACAACCAAAAACTCCTTCGCTCAGATTAGAGACTATTGAGTGTTGTGAACTTCAGTATGTTACTGTATGTGTGACACTTGCAGAGTCCATAGAAATATACAGAAAATAAAGACCTAATACTTCCATAGTGCCCTTCATTGGTATGTATCAAATTAGTCTACTCTGAATGGGCTCATGGTAAAATGTTTGGTTTTTAAAACTGCTGTTTGAGTAGCTGACTTGAGTTCCATAAAACATGTTAAATGAATTTTAGTTTTGAATTAGGATACAATTTCCAGCAATTTCTAAAAATACTTTAAATATACTTCTGTCACTTTGTACCTGATATTTATGAAAATGAGCATCTTCAGTATAGACAATTATAAAATCAAAATACTAAACAACTCTGAAAAAGTGGTGAAGATGTTCTCAGTCCTGATATATAAAATATTCAACAAATCATTCAATTCTTTATATAAAAAAATAAAATAACCATCTCACTGTGCAAAGTTACTTCCATCTTACTGAACAGTAAAACTATATGAATAACAAAAATAACTTAAAATTTTTCTTGAGTGAAAAAGGTTATGAGTGGGAAAATTTAAGAAAACCTGCTATAAAGTATTTATATACAGCATCTTCTGAGAGATTCCTTCATCCAATTACATATATTAACAGACAGACAGACAAATACACAAAAACTCATAGCAAAAGTTGCCATTTTACCATTGCTAAAATGTAAATATCTGCTTATTAAAACAATTTATTCAGGAGCTGGAGAAATGACTCAACGGTTAAGAGCACTGGCTGCTCTTGAAGAGGATCCAGGTTCAGTTCCCAGCACCTACACATCAGTTCACAACTATCTGTAACTCTAATTCTAGGAGATCTGACACATTCTTCAGTCCTCCATGAGCATGGCATGTATGTGGTATACAGACATATAAGCAGGCAAAACATGCACATAAAATAAATAAATCTTTTTTTCTTTAACTATTAAGACAGGTATAGTGGCACACTCCTTTAATCCCAGCACTAGGTAGGCAAAGGCAGGTAGATCTCTGTGAGTTTGACGCCAACCGGATCCCAGAATGGGTTCCAGGACAGCCAGAATTATATAGTGACACACTGCCTCAAAAAATAAAATAAAAAATTATTCAAAGTGCTATAAAATATAGAAGATTTCATGTTAAGAATCCAATGTTCTGTTCATTGAGTTATCAGGCATTCCAAGTATTTTTAATTAAATTACAAATCTGCTTTCCAGGTGTGATATGCAGTTTTCGGCATACTTTTACTTTAGAGCAACACATCCCCATATCTTCCCTTAGAAGACAAAAGAGCTGGCATATTTATTTATATCTATTGTTTTGTATAATACTGTTATAAGAGAAGGAACCATCTGTTGGACTGAAAGGGGAAACTTCTGGGGGGAAGAGGGTGGAAGGGTGGGTTAGGAAGGGGGAATAGGGAGGGGTTTGTTACTGAGATGTAACTTGAAGAAAAAAAAATAAAGTATTTAAAAAAAAAAAAGAAAAAGACAAAAGAGCATCGCTGTGCCAGGAACAGCTTGTTGAAGACATCTGTGCCGTACGGCTCCATCCTTGGAAGACAACTCAATTGCTTACTAAGCATGCCATATTTTATTATGCTTCAATTACACAGTTCCTCTGGTCAACCATGCTAGCATTTAATTACCATGCAATTAATTCAGGGCACTTACACAAACTCATGGGTATTTCCGCTTTAGCCACAGAAATCAAACAGTTGACCCAAAGCCCATCCGAATTTACCCCTGCTTGCCTGCATTTAGACTGGCCTCCTTTACGCTTGAAAATTCTACCTCAGCCAGAACCACTAGACAGGAGCAGTACTGGCACTGAGCACCCCCAGCAGCTTGACAGTGGGTAACTGAAGCATCAGCTGGATGAGGTATTAGCAGAATGGCAAACGTGGCTCCTCACAAATGCGGCTCACATAGCCCTTAACTATCCAGTCTGAAGAAAACAATCCCAAACCATTATTTCACTGAAAACAATCACTTCAACAGCTAAAGACTAATAAAGCCTAACATCTTTCAATGAAAAACAAGCCTCACATTTCATTTTTAAACCTTACCTAGGTACAATACCTTAAAAAGAGATAACCTTAATTTTGTATCAACATACAAAGATCAATAACCAGTTAGTCAAATATAATCTTAATTTTGCATCAATATACAAAGATATAAGAGCATATTCAATAATCTCCCCCTTTTCCTTTATCATTTCTATATTATGTCTATATCCCATTTTTTTCTCAAGTCTTTTCCCCTCTACATAAGAGAGAAAGAAGGGCCGGGTGGTGGTGGCGCAAACCTTTAATCCCAGCACTTGGGAGGCAGAGGCAGGCGGATCTTTGTGAGTTCGAGGCCAGCCTGGTCTACAAAGCGAGTCCAGGACAGCCAGAGATATTCAGAGAAACCCTGTCTCGAAAAACCAACAAAAAAAAAAAAAGAGAGAGAAAGAAGGATACAGAAAAGAAAAAGAGAGAGATCCCTGGGTCTACCCTCCAAAACCTATTTAACAAGACCATTTAACAATTTGTAACCAATCCCCCCCTAAATAACAAGTATGTATAACCCATCAAATCACCAAAGTGGGGAAAAATCATCCACCTGCCTTCTGGGGATGGGATGCCACTCTCTTAAAATTACTTCTTGCTGATATGTGGTTGCATTAGTGGCAAGCTTGTCACTGGTTAAGAAAAAGCCCTTGCTTCAACTGTAGACATACTGCTGTCCAAAAAGGACAAAACTGGAAGCAGTTAAGTCCACAGCCTAACTCTGTTCAAGACAGGGTAGGCAAGTCCTTCATAATTCCTGCTTTACAATTAATGTCTGTCAGAGAAACAGGGCCAAATTGCTGAAGATTGATGCTCTAATGTATGGAGAGAAATTGGGGACTGTCCAGGCAGCCACTGGTATGTCATTTCTTAGTTTTGGAAGCTGCAGGCCTTATACTTCCTGTACAATCAGATATATTTATCTTTCTCAGGTTTCTGATGTGGTTGAAGACTAGATAGTTATAGTCTCACAGTTCAATTTTGAGTTGTTTAGGAATTAAGAGAGTGTTCTGGATCTAAGAAGATGTTTTTAAGTTGGTGGTGCAAGTTAGGATGGAAGCTGAGTTGGATATAGAACTTTAAACTCATGGAGATGGATGTATAGTGGAATGTTAAAGTCAGTTGCCAAATACGTATGGATTGGACATTGGGAATGTATGTTATGCCTTATAATTTTCATAATTGTGACCTAATTTTTCTTGTTTTGTATTGTATTTGTTGTTTTAAGAGAAAGAGCCATTTGTTGGAAAGGGGGAGCTGTTGGGGTTAAAAAAGATACACCTTAAACTTAAAAAAAAACGCAGATGGGGGAATGTGAGGGAGAAGAGGGTGGGAGGGTGAGACTAGAGTGGGGAGTAGGGAGGGGATTTTGATTGAGATGTAACTTGAAGAAATAAAAAAAAATAAAATAAAAATTTTAAAGCCTCTAAATGCATTTATCTTTTAAAAATCCTAGGGGGTGGAGAAATGTCTCAGCTGTTAAGAGCACTAGCTACTCTTCCAGAGGACCTGGGATCAGTTCCCAGAACCCAAACAGCAGCTCACAACCATCCGTAACTCCAGTTCCTGGGATCCAGGTGCCTCTTCTGGCTGGCATAGACACTGTACACACATGGTGCAGAGATTCATGAAGGCAAAACACCCACACACATAAAATAAAAGTAAGTAAATAATTTGTTTTAATTACACTGGGGTTTGGCTTAGTGTGTCAGAGGAGTGGCTGTGCAAGCTTGAGGACCTGAATTCGGATTCCCAGACTCACATGAAAAGCCAGGTGCAGAGGAGCGTGCCCATGACACCCATGTTGGGAGGTGAGGGAGGGAAGAGATAAGATGCACTTGCTGACTGCCAGCCTAGCTCCAGGTTCAAGACTTTGTCTTAAGGGAATAAGGTAGACAACAGTAAAGCAGGACCCTCCCCACCATGGCCTCTGCACACATGTGCCCACACACTGCACGCAATGAGCGTGCACAGACATCCTCACGCACTCAGATCTATAAACATGAAAGTCCCAACAAAATACAATGCAATTCCAGCTGGTGGGATGGCACATTAAGTAAAGGCACTTGCCAGTAAGCCTTTCAACATGAGCTTGACCCTTGGGCTTTATATGGTAGAGGGAGATAACCAACGTGCCCAAGTGGTTCTCTGATTTTAACACATATACTACACACATGCACGTGCACGCACACACACACACCTTTTTATTCTCCTGTTGTTTCATACCAATTCCTGGATCAGCTCTCCGGGAAATCCTGGATTAAACTGTTTTAACTCCCCTCTAAAAGTTTTATCTGTCCATTGCAGCTTAGCAATTGTCTTTAAGTGAAAAAGTAGAGAGATTTAATCACTTCCCATCATTAAATAACTAAAAACAGTTCACCTCACATATGCCTATAAGATGACCACACACACAAGTTAAAAAAAAAAACAATGGAATATGGGAATAGGGGTCCAGAAGGGAAGCTGTGTACTTTCTTTGTACGATTTCTAAGAAGATTAAGACCCACTTGAGCACCACGCTGCTCCCACAAGACTTTTGAAAACTTGTATCGTACAGTACAGTCTGTAACAAGAGTGGAATCAGCTGCTTTAACTGGGGCCCTCGTGTGTGACTTTCAACTCCCGTGGTTATTTATAACTGCAAGGTCTGTTTCCCCTGTCAACGTCTGTAAGGCCCTAGGGAAGGTCATTCGAGAGTGGTGCTTGTTTCAAACACATTGGCAAAGTAGAATTCCCCCAGCTTAGGAATGGAAGGGTCCTTTCACACAGCAATGTTCCAAGAACACGAAGGATCTCTTGGCAGGAGGGCTCTCTCATCTTTGCTTGGTGAAGTGCAGCTCTTGGGGCCCCTGGTGCTAGCCTGCAAAGCCCAGCTTTTGTGTTTATGTACTTGCTCAGTAAACATCAGCTGAGCCCCTTCTACCTGCAAGGCACCATGGGAGTCCGGACTTTTCCCCAGTGTTTCAACAGAAATTGGAAAAGCCAGGCACGAGGGCCTGGAAACACATTCCCACAACACACACAGCCAAAGGCAGAGGCCAGAGAGGTGCCCTCCTCTTGGGGCTGCCTACATAGCAGGGTTTGTGCCGGGCTTTAGAAAAAGAGAAGACCACATCTTATGAATCTCCATTTCCATAATGCAGATCCCATTAGGGCCAGATCCTCACGGTTCTTGCTCAAATTTGTTGTTCCTGCATTTGGACAATGCCTGCCCCAAAAGCCGATGCTCAGTAGGTATCTATCTCGGGAAAACAATGAGCAAACAACCATCCTAGACTGGACGCTGACTTCACCATCAAGGCATGGCGTGCCAAGTTAAGCTTACCTGAAAAGCCGGCCACCA
The DNA here is from genome assembly GCA_907164525.1 of Lophiomys imhausi. Lineage (NCBI taxonomy): Eukaryota > Metazoa > Chordata > Mammalia > Rodentia > Muridae > Lophiomys > Lophiomys imhausi. The sequence continues at coordinate 1,640,779 of CAJQZJ010000220.1, forward strand.
TTTCATCCCCACTCCTTGTCTACACAGAGGCATACCAGACCCAGACTGCTACAGATTCAGCCAAGACCTTTGACCCTCCCCACCATAAGGGATGTGATTTCCTTAGCTGCACAGACACAAATAAATCAAGAACAAAGTAGGTGGGAAGGGAAGCCTGACCACAAACATCTCCTGTCTGTGTATAAAACCTAGCAGAGCAGTTCTGAGAATTTCAAGAACTCCAGCCTGGGACCACTAGGCAGATGATAGGGCTCTGTTCCCCACCCCAACCCCAACCAGGGGGCAAATGGCTTCCAGTGGATAGAAACTGGATCCAGGCAGGAACTCCAGAAGAAGAGAGACTAACAGAAGGATTCTGTGCTATTTAACATGATGCCAAAGGGTTGGTTGTTTAGAGGCCAAGACTTCAAAATGCAATGAAGCCAGATTAAAGTCAATTTGTGTGTGTGGAGGAGCATTATGCATCAGCTAAGGTAATGGTTCTCAACCTGTCGGTCATGACCTCTTTGGGGGTCAAATGACCCTTTCACAGGGGTCACCTAAGACCATCAGAAAATGCAGATAATTACATTACAATTCATAACAGTAGCAAAATTACAGTTACGAAGTAGCACCAAAAATAATTTTATGGTTGGGAGTCACCACAGCATGAGGAACTGTATTAAAGGGCCCATCATTAGGAAGATTGAAGTAAGGAAGAGAAGGGGTGCAGAGTGGCAGAACCAACCTACCTATTTCAGAAGAGGCCAGGTAGCAACAAGAACCAAGTCTGGCGTTTTGCTTTTTAATGTAATTATTCAACAAAGAAGACAGTGGGGTGACATCCAGAAAATAAACTAGCAAAAAAAAAAAGGAAAAGGAAAAGGAAATAGTCAGGTGTGGTAACACACAGCTACTATCTTGGTGCCTGGCCTCCATGAGTTGTGGGCCAGCCTGGGCTACATAGTAGTATATCTCTGTCTCAAAAAAAGCAGAACAAGGCAAGTAAACAACAGAATACTAACTACTTCCTCCTTACTTCATCAATACTCTGACAGCTCACCAGCTGAGTTTTTTTTTAAGTGTGTGAGTATGTCTATGGGTGGTACCCTCACCGAAGCCAAACGAAGCATGGGATCCCCAGGAGCTGGAGTAACAGGCATTTGTTAGCTGCCTGAAGTGGGTGCAGAGAACGAAATGCTGATCCTTGAACTCTGATCCTCTGATGAGCTACACACACTCTTAACTTTAAGTCTGATTTATCCTGGCTTCACTTTTTCATATGGTACAATGTCAGGTTCAGGTTTCATCTTTTTTGCATGGATGTGCAACTGTCCTATCATTAGCATGCTAAGAATCTCACCTGTTCTCCCACCTGATTTATACTGGCTGCTTTGATGAAAATCTATCAACTACAAGGAAGTGGGGTCTATTTCCAGATACTCTAGTCAGTTCCAGAGACCCAGAGTATCTGTCTTTACACCACTGTCTTGATTTCTGTAGCTTTAGAGAAAATCATCAGCTCTGGGAGGGTAAGCCCCTCAACTTGTTCTTATCCATAATTGGTTAGGCTTCCCTAAGCCCTTTGAATTTCCATGTAGTATAATCTTAGAAGCAACTTATTGATGTCTTCCAGACAAGTGTAAACAAGAAAACACCACTTCTGGGATTCTGTAAATTACTGACCCTATATATTGATTTGTGGACAGAACATCCTACCATCACTAAGTCTTCCAATCCATAAATATAGCATCTCTCATTTAAAGGCTCTATCCAAATTAAACACAAACAATAGCAAAATCTACAGATACCATATATGTCAAGAAAGGGAAAACTGCCTATTTCTATGGGATAATTTACAGTTTGCTACAATCATTTCACAAACCTTATTATACATAACATTTCAACTGATGGAAAGGGAACAGCTTGAAAACACACAGATCAATAGGCAGACATGCAACCGAACCCAGGCCCTCTTTTTCTCTAATTCAGAACCTATCATCTTTGATCCTGTAAGGCTCATGGAGAACTAAGAATCCAATGAAGCTGATGGGAAAAAGAACAGCTGGGCAAGAGATAAGAGTCCAGCTACAGGACAGACACCTGCTTTTGAAGCTACATACGGCTTCTAAGTTTCCAAATAAGCCCATGTAAAAGAGCAGGAGGAGAAAGAGCAAGCAAAGAGACAGAAGAAAAAAAAAATCAGACCTGGAGAAAAATCCCTCTGGAAAAGCACTAGCTGGAGCGAGGCCAGGGGAAGTAGTGGGGCAGCACCTGGGGGCACAGCTCAGAGCACACCTGGCTGCAAAGCCACCTGGGACAGTTGCAGGCAGAAAGGCTGGAGAGCACGGTGGACGGGGGTGAGGGGGTGAGCATTGCCCTTTCCTTCTCACTCCCCAGAAAAATCATTTGTGTGAGGCCCTCTGAGGATTGTGGCAGTGAGTGACTCACTCGTCCCGAAGTCTCTCCAAGAACAGAGCACAGACTGGTGAAACAGAGGCTGTGGAAGTCATATCTAAGGGTGGAAAAACCGCATGGAGCCCTCAGAGTGGCTCAACAGGTAAAGATGCTTGCTACCAAGTCTGACAACTTGAGTTCAGTCCTAAGACTAACATGGTGGAAGAGAAGAACCCACTCCAGCAAGTTGTTCTCTGACGGCCCTGTGTGTGCTATGTGGCATGTGTGTGTACACACACAAATACACTCACATACACATACATACACACTCATATACACACATACACATACACACACCCACACACACATATATGTTGGAGAAGGTCTAATAACATTGCTTCTGATAGGCTGATTTCAATGCTGAGATCTGGTTACCACCCCTCCTGAGGCATTCTCTTGATTGGTTAATAAAAGTCGCTGATGGCCAATTAGCTGGGCCGAAAGAGTATAGGAAGGCAAGACTTCCTGAGATTAGAACAGGAATCCTGCGTTTTACACAGAGGATTAGCTCATTCCACCAGGAGACATGGAAGCAGATAGATGTGTTTGAGAACACTGGAAGGTAATCACAGGCACATGGCGGTTTGGGATTAGGTGATCCTGGTTAATTTAGAGTAGCTAATTGAGAGTCTGCCCAGCTAAAGGTTAAGCGTTGAAACATTAAAAGGTCTTGGTGTATTTAATTATTGGGGAAAGGATCATGGTGGCTTATAGGTTGTCAGTCCAAGCAATCCAGGAGGTTCCGGCGAATCTCCCGCCAAGCCACCGGCACTTCTACCAGCCTAATATATCAACTTATATTAGTTAACAGAGTTTAGGTTACAGGTGGTGTAGGCCACCCTTGGTCCAGGGCTTTTTCCCAGGACAAATCAAGCAGCCTATTAAGGCAGGCTACGACACCGGCTGCTCCGCCTGCCTAATCTTAACAGTTTATATTAATGTTATTAATTAACTTATTAATAAATACAATTGATAATTAAATTGCAGTCTCACACACACACAGTAACTAAAAAGAAAACCTGCATAGATAGGGACACACTCTGTGGGTCCCTGGTGCCTGCAAGGTGCTAGCTCAGACCTTGGTGTGGTGCAGAGGACCAGAGGGCCCATTCCAGAGAGGCTCACATCTTTGGTTTCACCTCAGAGGGTGACTTTAATTGTCTTCATCTTTTTCCTACATCTAACAGAGGATGGGGAACATATATGACTTTAGTAATAAAACACAATAAATCTGTTTTAATGGCCGGCCAGAAAGGAAATGTGTTGACTCTCTTTGCAGCTCGGCTTAGAATCTGGCCACATAAATCCATGCACCATGGATCAAAGTGGTGAGGTCATGAGGTACGAACCACTCGCCCTTGGAAGAACAGGCAGCTAGTAGAGTCATATTGAAAATGTAGCAAACAGATCTGTAAAGTCAGACCTTCTGGGCTTTATGAAATCATTTCCCTCCAGCCTATCACTGGGTTCTGACAGCTAAAATGAAAGGCTTCGGCTCCACATTGTTTCCAAACATGCAAGCGCAAGAAAGGGAGGTAGGCGACACCAAAGCAGAGAGGACCATTTATCACCCAGCCTCTGTATCTCACATCCACTTGCATGTTCACAAGTGACAGACCTCACAGCCTGCCTGTGTGGGCCCATTTCCAAATGCTATCTCCAAATCTGGTTACTTAGCCACAGAGGATGCCTCTCTCCTCTCCCACAGCTGCTCCAGGAACCAATACACACACACACACACACACACACACACACACACACACACACACACACACACACACACACACGGTCTTTACTGACTGATAGAACTGTAGTCAATTCTGGAGTCAAGAGTGCAGGTGGTTCTTGTCTAAAAGCCACAGTTTATGATCTCACTCGTCACAGGCCCACGGCTCTGACACTAACTATGATGCCCAGGACGTATGGGGACAACCTGTCCAAGGTCAGACATAAGGCAAAGGAGCCAGCTTGCCGTCCTAGATGTTTCCCTGCCTAGGCACTTCCTCTTTAAAAACATTCAAATCTGATGACCGTACTGCTCGTCCCTTAGAGGATGTCGACCACCCTAGAGTCTGCTTTCTGACAACTCCATGCTTTAAAGGTATTTGAGAAAGGCCGTCAAATATAGTAAGTTCAAGTTACCTTGTCTTTTCCTAGATGCAAGATTTCTCATCAATCTTGCATCAGATTGCAATCAATCAAGAAGGAAATCAATTTCAGAAGGAAAAGGCAGACAGATATTGAGAAAGGACCCCCCCCCCAGCCTCTGACCTCTACATGTAAACAAACTCACACAAACAATAAATATTAAGATTAAGCACAACACACAAAACTTAGTGAGCTCTTGCTTATCATAGCCTGATATCAACTATTATCTTAAAGTCTTGCTGAGTATAACTATGTGCACAGAAAAGAAAAATAACTTTTAAAGTTCTACTCACATCTCATTTTCTCTCTCCCATCCCAAGGAATATGTGGGACACAGGCACTGCAGAATACACATAGTCACTTCAGCGGCACCTGTGCCCCACACCTAGCCTGACCACTCGGGAGATTATGGAAGGAAAAACCCTCAACAAGAATGAAAGCTTCGGGCTGGAGAGATGGCTCAGCGGTTAAGAGCACTGGCTGCTCTTCCAGAGGTCATGAGTTCAATTCCCAGCAACCACATGGTGGCTCACAACCATCTATAATGAAATCTGGTGCCCTCTTCTGGCCTGCAGATATATCTGCAGACAGAATACTATACACTGTATACTTAATAAATAAATCTTAAAAAAAAAAAAAAAAAAAAAAAAAAAGAATGAAAGCTTCACCGTGCATGGCAGCCTTCATCCAGCACTCGGGAGGCAGAAGCAAGGCCAGTCTGGTCTACATAGTGAGTTCTAGGACAACTTAGGCTAGATAATGAGAGATCCTGTCTCAGGAAGGAAGGAAGGAAGGAAGGAAGGAAGGAAGGAAGGAAGGAAGG
>CAJQZJ010000220.1:1646195-1663355 GCA_907164525.1 Lophiomys imhausi
AGGAAGGAAGGAAGGAAGGAAGGAAGGAAGGAAGGAAGGAAGGAAGGAAGGAAGGAAGGAAGATCAAGCAAGTTTCATTTTTGGAGAGCACTCAAGCAACAAAAGGTATCAAGCAACCTTATAGGGCAGGAGGATCCCTCCTTCAGTATAAGCCATCAGGAGCAGTGAGCCCTGAGTCAGCAGGGTGGAAGCATGGGGTAGAGATGAAAGCTCCTTTCTTAAACAATGAACAGAAGAAGGCTTACCTGCCCAAGATCTGCCATCCTCCTGAAAAGAGAGCCTTTGTGTTCCAATCACTGGGCCGGGCCGCCTAAGCATGCCCTGTAGCACACTGCACTTAGAAGCACACTATTTCTAAACCCCCAAACTTGCACAAGATGCATTTTTCAGTGGCACCGCTGGAGAGAAAGAGAAGCACTCTGCCAAGGCCGCAAGCCCCCTGGGGTGGCCAAATTCCAAACAAACAGAACTGTATTGCCTTATGGACCATGGTGGGGCCTGCACACTCTGAAGAAATGGCCAAGAACGGCCTCTGATGATTGTTCTAGGACAATGTTATCTTTCTTCTGTATCTTCAACAGCTCAAGAGGAGAATGCATATTTAAACAGAAGAGAAAAGTTACTTAATTGACACACACACACAAAAATTCCTTTCCCAACAGTGTTCACTCAAAGAAGGAATTTCACGCCAGCGGGTGCGGATGTAGCTCCAGGCGGCCATCCCAGATATATTCTCTGGCCTTACACATTGCCAAGGTAGTCTTGTTCAACAGCCTTTGCTTCCCTGGCTCAATTTAGAGTTGCTCACTACTATGTAGAATTAGGGTCTACAGGCAAATCAGACCTCAGCCCCATCCCCTTGTGTGGGGAGGAGACCAGTCACTGGATTCTGAGTACCCACTGGAGCCTACTGGAAACAATGACTGTCTCCTCTGCAGCCTCACAAGTTCTGTGCAGCCGCATTGGCTAAAAGGCCCTTCTGTGTTCCTATGCATCAGTAGAAAAAAGCCAACCATCACTGATGTGGGCTTACTCATTTCCTCTCACCTGACTGACTGTCATCTTGAAAGGATTTGCATGACTGTGATGCTAAAATAATGTGACTTTGCTGGGGGACAGAATTCAACCAACAGTTAGCTTCAAGTCATCCCTAAGCTATTTTTCTGTTGAACTTTTAGAATATGAAAAACAAAATCCCAAAATGGACATGGTGGATTGCACACTCCTTTAATCCTAGCACTAAGGAGGCAGAAGTAGATTTCTATGAATTTGAGGCCATTTTGTTTCAAAAAACAAAACAAAAACCAAACAATAACAAAAAAAACCCTAAAATAAATAAAAATTTAAAAAGCAGCATCCCAGAAAGTAGAAAGACGTATTGCAAATAAAAACCGTGGGCCTAGGAGAGTTGGGGTGGCAATGTTTGGCTTTAAGATGGCGTCCAGATACTTCCAGGAAGTTAGCTGGGCAGGCTAGAATTCTGTCATATCGGGTGTACTGGTAAAGCACATGTCCCTCATGCCTCTCAATGGTCATTAATCAGCAATGACTTCAGACTCTACTCCATGCCAACAGCTGATCTCTACCCTGTAATGACAACAACAACCCTTACAGGGCTCACTTCAGAATGCCAATTACTTAGTAGTTCTGCCAAATTCCTTTCACTAATGTTTCATGCCTTCCACATACTCCTTCCATCCCTAAAATGTAATGAACTGATGAGGGATTAGTATATCCATCCAAAGAAAAAAACTTTAAGCGCTGGTGTGGTGGGGGCTGGGGGAGCAGGGGCAGGACCTCCCAAGTGCTGGAATTAAAGGCACGCACCTCCCCCTTCCTCTGGCCTAGAGTACCAGCTTTTAAAATATGCTTTTATGTTGGTGATTGTGTTCATTACAGCCAGGGTTGCTAGCCTGACTCTTATCAGTATATCTGTCACAGGAGCGAGAGACGTTCCCATGCCCACTGGCCCCAACCTCTGTAAGGTTTTGTCCATTGTACTAGTTTTCTAGTACAGGCCAGTGTCAAAGCTACCATCCCCTTCTAATAAGCTCTGGGTGACGGGAGTATGGGAGCCCACAGTCCCAAGGCCTGACCCACCATCCTAGTCACCTGTGGAGCTATTTAATCCAACCCTTACCTGGAACTTCCTCAATCAGACTCTCTTAGGAGAGGAGGTTCCCTGTTGTGTCTTCTAGATCATTCTAAGGAAGTCAGCTACAGTGAGATAGGCGTTCTGAGGTGATCTTCTCAGAGCACCCCTGGCCCCAGAAATGAGTGGGCTCCCTCCGGTAGACAGTTCAGAGCCAACAGTTTCCTGAGACCACTGATGATACCAACAAAAGGAAAGGAAGTCCTCTCAGCTGGCGTGTGACACCTGGGCTCTGCCTCCTCCTCCTTGGATGACACCTGGGATGGAATCTCTCTTGACCCTGCACCTCCTACTCATCTTAACTGCTTTCCAAGGTGACTGCTCAGGCATTATCACAGCCTGTAGAGCTTCATAAAACCTACAAAGAGGAGAAAAAGAGAAAACTTCCAGGGCCCAGAAATTACAGCCAAGAGGTCATTTGTGATGAGAGACTGAGAAGAAGCCAGAAGGCAAGCATGAAATTACCCAGCCAGGTGCCTCTGGGCTCTGCCTGGGAAGGGCTCTCCTGCCACATCCCGCCTAGCTGCAAAGTGCAATTTTGTTAATAAGGGGATCCTGTGGAATGTGGTCCCCCAGGGCTTGTCACACACAAAACCACTTGTTTTGAAAAGGGATGAGTAATGACAGTCTTCAGTCTCCAGGGGAAACAGGTGACAGGTCTGGGACCATTTGCAGCACCAGTGGTCCAATTTTCCCTGCATCCACATTCCAAGGCCCTTCAAACACCTTACTACATATTCTCAGGGCCTTGTGCTTTGATTACGCCCACCTCATTAAAAGCTGCACACCCGGATCCCCTTCTCTGCCTTGCTTATGTTACACTTAGCTGGAAGAGGGCAGGAAAAGAGAGAGATCTCTCTTGACTGTAAATTTTGAGATTGCTAGAGGTTTTCCTAAGATGAGTTTCACAGCACTCACAGTCAGGGTCCAGGGGTGGACAGATCCTCTCCTGCTATGTAGGGACAGCTCTTGGAGAAGGCTCCTATCTTTCTCCACCCTATGAAAGTTACTCAAAAAAAAAAAAAAAAAAAAGAAAGAAAGAAAGAAAGAAAAGGAAAAGGAAAAGAAAAAACCAAAAACAAAACCCCAGCAGGTTACAATCCCTGTCACGTGTCTCAACGTATCATGTTCACCTCTCTATTCTCCCCGGACCCAAATGTATAAAGAAATGAATGGCTAGATAAATGGCCGGAAATAACACCATGAGCAACATCCGGTCTTCCAGGAGTGCAGTTTTCTAGCTAGGAGACCTCGAGGCTCTGCACAATGTTACTGTGGGTTTAGAAAAGGCAAGGGTCCCTGCAGTCCAGAGTGGTGGGCAGGGAGAAGGGTGGGGCAGCTCAGGCTGGGCCTGGGTGCTCGGACACAGTACACTTGCACCCTTTTTGTTTTTACCACTGCTGGACAGTGGCAAAGGGTGTTGTGGGAACACAGGAAAAGGAGGGCTAGGCAGGGGCGGGGTAGCTAGGAAGACTGAGTGCCTGCCTCTGAGCTGTGCTGGGAAGAGCTGAGGTGGGCTGTAAGGAGACCAGGTCGCCTTCAGGCTATAATGAAGGAATGTATTCAGAACCCTCAAATCACCTACCAACACTGAGCCACAATAAGATGAGAGCATGTGGGAGGGAAATAAGGGAGAGAGGGGAAGCACACAGGCCACCTCGTCTAGGTGAACACCTTTCCTCTGCCTCACATTATCATCATCTGTATCCTTGACTGCCAGAGCTGGAAAGAGAAGGACAAAGGCCTGGAATGTACACGAAATATGGACCCACACACGAAGGTGGATTGGACGGGGTCTGAAAGTACTGATAATTGAATCACATCCATGGAAACATGATTCTTAAAATGGAGGCTCATCTGGAAAACTCTCCCATGGGGCCTGAACCTCTGCCATGTAATGATTTTTCCTTCTTAAGAGAAGAAAGGTTAACAGGCTGTATCCATTTTTCTAAATAGGGTCACACAGCCTTTTCTCGGCTGATATCTGCTTGGAGGAGGATTAGTGACATGCCCAGATCCCTAGCCACCCCCATCAGCCCAAAGGACAGCTCCACAGTCTAGAGAAGATCTGCCTTTGTTTCAACCCAGACACACAGCCAGCTGAGGCCTAGCACAGCTAGCAGAGGCTGTAATTCAATTTCACCATTTCCCTGCTCTAAAGCAAGGCATATAAGCCTTGGATAGAAGGCTGAAGGAACAAGACACCCCTAGGTTGTGCTCACACAAATCCTGAAGGGAAACACAGGCTCACGGCCCCGAGGACACAAACAGAATCATGGGTCTGAGGATGCTCTGGGCTATAAAAAAAAATTTAAATTTAAAAGAGAGAGAGAAGAAAGCACGCACAAAGGATAAAGTTCATGTGTAAATCCACTGGCCAGTCTCCCGTTTGGCCTCTTACTATACATCTTCCTGAAAGTAAATCATCTCAGTCTGCACTGGTCCAAGGGGGGCCAGCTCCCTAATTCTGACATATTTAAAGAAACCTTTGCCGGGCGGTGGTGGCGCACGCCTTTAATCCCAGCACTTGGGAGGCAGAGGCAGGTGGATCTTTGCGAGTTCGAGGCCAGCCTGGTCTACAAAGCGAGTCCAGGACAGCCAGAGCTGTTAAACAGAGAAACCCTGTCTCGAAAAACCAAAAAAAAAAAAAAAAAAAGAAACCTTTCCCAGCCTCTTCCTCCCTTTAGGCTACTCACCTACACTAATGCTAGCTACTGGCTGGTATACTTCTAGACAGTACGCTATGTAGATATGAAACACTTTTGCAATACAGTCTTCCTGGGGATAATATGCTCATATCATCCTGTACTGAATGATAACTTAATTGCAGGAAGGACAGTAATTTACAAGGTGTCTTTGCCAGTGAGGCATAGAGTCACCCGCACCATCTAGTCTAGCATTGCAAGAGAAGGGCACATTACCAGGGTTTTCCGTAGAAGGGGATGGTAGCTTTGACACTGGCCTGTAGTGACCAACCCAGCAGGTAGAAGAGGTGAGCCCAGAGCTCCAAAGTCTGTGATGAGTGTGTAGGTCCACGGTTCTGCATAGCTCTGTTCTGACACAATTTAAGATTCTCAGATGAACACTCATGCACTGTTTGCCCAGTTACTAGCACAGCAGCTGGCTGACAGCTGTTCTGAGACCAGTTTCCCACATCATGATTTGTGCCTATTATCTGGCTCTCCAGCTATGTGCTACAAACATCCTACTCAGCCCCCCCAAAGAGGGCAGGAGGAAACAGGAATCCTCATAATTAGCTCTTCCCAGATCCATGGAATATTTTTCTCTTCAGGGGTTCTAAGCTTTTTTCTTCATCTGACAGTCTCATGCAGCCAGGTGTTTCCTTCTGCCTCATTCTAATCCCTCAAGCCCTGGGATTACAGGCATGCACCACCACGCGGGGCTTATTTAGTGCTGAGAGTCTCCTCCAGATCTTCCTGAATGCTAGGCAAGCCCTGTACCAACTGAGCTACATCCTCAGCCTCCTTCCAGTCTTCATCAGCTAACCAGGAAGAAAATACTGACAGTATGATTCTCAAATGTCACCTACTGTAGCGATATGCCACAGCATCACTCTGAGCCACTACACCTCTCTTGAAACATCACTGCAAGGACCTTTGCAGACATAAGAATAACAACAGTCCTCTGTGGTAGAATTCTGTGATTACAAAAACTCCACAGTGACAGAAAGCAATAGTTTCGGGGGGAAAGGGAATACAAAATATGAATGTATTTGCAGGTTTTTCATTGTGAACTTCACAATCCGGGGACTTTTTGAAGACTATCTTGTTTTTCTGTGTTTCTTTGTGCACATGAGTACAGGTGCCCATGAATACCAGGGGCATTGGATTCCCTTCCAGCTGGAGTTACAGGAGGCTATGACCTACTTCATGTAGGTGCTAGAGCTAAACTCAGGTCTTCTGCAAGGGCACTATATTCTCATAAGTGCTGAGCCATCTCTCCAGCCCCAACAATTTGGGGACGTTTTAAATTTCCAAGGGAAAATGTTTTAGGGGGAAAAAATCAGAAAAGAAGACATTTATAACCAGATACTATTTTTAAATAGGCAATAAGCTTTTTATTTTATTAGTCTCATATTTTTTAAATCCCAAATTTAATTTGTTACACGTGTAACAAGTAAAAGTTACAAAAAGCATTTGAAGGTAAGCTAGTTCTAAGTTTACTATAAGCTAGACATTTAGGACATTTTGAAAATATATATATGTACACACCAGAAGCTTGAGAGAAGGCTCTGGCCAGGGACAGATGCCCCCCCTGTTCTAAGAGGCTACTTACTCGCTTCTTCACTCTAAATAAGAAGAGGCATCTCCTACCTGGAAGTACTTTCTTGAACAAGTACACCCAGAACATCTTCCACAGAAGGGCACAGAACCCCTTTCCTGGCAGATGGCAGGGAAAGAGGCAGAGTAGCTGTTAGGAACCCTCCAAGTGCCACACACATGAAACCAGTGGTAATGACCCTGGAGAATCTGACAGGCTCCAGCCCCGAAGAACACTAATCCATCTGTTGCAAGGCTACAGTCTGTAGTTTCTTTTTTTGGTTTTTCGAGACAGGGTTTCTCTGAATATCTCTGGCTGTCCTGGACTCGCTTTGTAGACCAGGCTGGCCTCGAACTCACAAAGATCCGCCTGCCTCTGCCTCCCAAGTGCTGGGATTAAAGGCGTGCTCCACCACCGCCCGGCAGTCTGTAGTTTCTTATACTCTGATTTTTTTAAAGACACATATGTGTATGTGGTATGTGTGTGTGCGTGTTTCCATGTGTTGGGGTGCGTACATGAGCGCACACACGCGTGGATGCATGCATGTTCAGGTACTTACTCGAGGCCAGAGACTGATGTTAGATGCCTTTCCAGAACACTCTCCACCTTACAGGATGAGGCAGGGTCTCTCTCACTTGAACTGGGAGCTCAACCATTTGGCCAGTCTAGCTAAATTATTCCAGCAGCGTCCAAACACCCTGGGCTCATCTTGTCTCTTGCCTCCCAGGGCTGGGATTACAGACAGGCTACCATATCTACCTCTATCTTACATGGGTGCTGGCTGTAAATCCAAACTCTGGTCACCATGCTTACGTGGCAAATACTTTGTCCACTGAGCCATCTCCACATCCCTCAATGTCCTTTTTTTTTTTTTATCCATTTACTATTAGGTTAATTCTATTAAAAACTCCTCCCCACATCTTGCTATGTAGCCCAAGCTGGCATCAAACTCACCATCCTCCTGGCACAACCTCATGAGTGCTAGGATTACAGACATGCCCCATTATACTCTTATTATCTAAAGAGCTGCCCTAGAGACCAAAACACACAGAAAGTACCAACTAGCTAACCCCAAGCTCTGCCTTGCCTTTCCTCTAGAAACCTTAATAATGGCTTTGCTGTTGTCTTGTCATTCCTACCTTCTGCCTCCCAATGGCTTGGTGTGCACTAGGTTAGCCAAATCAGCAAGTTCTGAGCTGAAGCAAGAGACCTTGCCTCAATATATACAGTGTGACTGCAGAAGATACCTGATATCAACCTCTCACCTCCATACGTACTTGTACACTTAAGCACACACACACACACACACACACATACACACACACACACACACACACACACACACACACAGAGAGAGAGAGAGAGAGAGAGAGAGAGAGAGAGAGACTTAATGCTTGGCCAAAGCCCCCTCCTCATGAAAGACTTCCATAAGTAGGAAGCATTTGTCTATAAAAATTAAGGACATGCACAACCCTGGAGCAATGCCTCAGGTCCCAAGGCAAAGATAAGAAATTGCTAACACCCTTTTAAGGAAGATGGACAATCTCCTATTAGGGTCTCCCGAGGGATGCCTGCAATTTTTACTCTAACTCAGGCACATCCTCTGGGAACATATGCCTGGGCTTATTTATTTTTCCAACCAGCTGTCTTTGGAATGTGCCAAAGGATCACCACGGATCCCTCTAAGGGCATGAATAAGCACGTGCTCCGAGTCACAGACACGCACAGAGATAACCTCACAAGTAAGCTCAAGCATTAGCAACTGCCCAGAACAAACCAAAAAAGTGCTTGAGAAATAAATGAGCCCAAAAACCCTATTTAATCTTCAGAACTGTCTTTTCAAAGGATACATACAGCAAGGGAAGAGTGGGACTTCCATGTCTATTATGGGAGCCATCTCTTTAAAAAGCTAAGCTGCAAAATAATGGTAACATCCCAACAGATGACTCAGTGCTGGGAGTCTGACCACACATGTGCCAGGAAAAGTGCTAACTGTCTTGTCCTGAGTCTACTGTTTACTACAAGGGTTGCCAAGACTTTACCCTAAAGTGGCGTAGCTTAAAATAAACATTATCTCACGGCCTCTGTGAGTCAGGAGCTGGTGGACAGCTCTCCTCTGAGCCAGACTGACTTCATCTTCCTCAGATCAGCTGAGCTCCTTGCAAATGATCATCACAAGTGGGGCTTGCAGACTGTTGGCATTCTCTCAGGGAAGGAGGGCCCAGAACCCTCACCTGAGCATCCAGCTGCTCCTCCCCAACTAGTTGTGTGAAATTCTGCCCGAATTTCTCTGGGAGAAGCTAGAGTAAACAGGCTGAGGAAGAAGTTCATCTGTACAGCTGTGTAAATACCATGCTGAGGTATTTAGTGTCCTGGAAGAAACCATCATCCATGCTGGCTGCAAACTTTCAAGTATGGGTGCTCTGGGGTGACTCACCTCACCCATGGTCTGTAAATTGGCCCAATAAACTCACTGATTCCCCAGAGAGAACTTAGTAAAATTAAAATTTGGTTTGTCACTGGGACCTTAGAGGATGGAGGTTGTCATTGCCTAGTCTCCCACCCAACCCTGCCCAGGGTGAAAATTCTTGCAACAAGAGTTCTCTAGAATCTGGGAGTATTTCACTCAGTTCCCTGGTTCTCTCAGGGACTGGGTCATAGGAAGCCTTGCCTAAAGAAGGCAGGAAGTCCCTCCTCTAAGATGACACTCTCCAAGGTTGACAGAGGCCTCGAGTTCTCACTATATAGGTCTTTCTTTGTTGCTGTAAAAACAGGGTCTCCAGTACGCTGGGCAGACCTCAAACTCTAGATTTTCCTACCTCTTCCTCCCAAGCACTGGAATTACAGGCATGTACCATTGTACCAACCCTACAGAGGTCTCCTTAGTGCCCTCACAGCATAGCAGCTGGCTAGACAGCAAGCAATCTTAGAGATTAGGACGCCATGAGACTTGTGACTTGGCCTCTGAATTCACAGATCCTCACTTCCACTGGATTCGATACATAAGTAACTTATATCTAAGTTGAGCCCAAATGTAAGGGTAAACCTCCAATCACTCCCCTGTGACACAAAAGTGGAGGGATTGGAGGTTTATAAACCTTCTTTTTTACAAACCATTTCTTACAAAAGAAATGTTTCTTTTGTTTCTTTCTTTTGTTTTCTAAGACAAGGTGTCTCACAATATTCTCAGGTTGAACTGAAATGCCCAAGGATAACCGTGAACTTCTGTTCTTCCTGTCGCTGTCACCCAAGTTCTGGGGTGACAGGCACGTGCCACCACACCCAGTTTTTCCAATGATAGAGACTGAACTGAACCCAGGACTTCATGCATGGTAGGCGTCTATTAGCTGAGCCACCTCCCCAGCCTTATAAACCTGTTTTGAAACCATGCTGAGGTATTTAGTGTCTTGTGAGATAAAGGATGTAAAAAGTCAGGGTTTCCAAAATGACAAATTCTGTTATTGTTAATAGCTCCACGAAAAGTTTCAAGGAATATCTTTTGAAAGTCTTTTACTATCTGAGCTTGATTTGTGGCATTTTGTTGTTATAGTTGTTTGTTTGGGTTTTGTTTTTGTTTGTTTTGGACTTTCACAAATTCTGAGCTTAAGAAAAGAAAAAAGGATTCCTGTGTGTATTCTGTTTTTTCAAGGCGCTGTGCATTTTGTATTTATAGCTTTAACACCTCATTTGTGACAGTTGTTTTTGTTAGTCCTGGAATATTCATATTTTACTGTCTTTTTTTGGGTTAAATCAGCAACTCAATAGGAAACTATCACAGATAGCGCTGGGCTCAGTAAATATTTTGAGATCAATTAGGAGCCATTTGGCTGAACATTGTATTCTGAAGATTATCACTCAGGCAGTGGGCTGTTTCATAAACACTCTGTTTATGTTTCATCAGACAGAATTTGAAAATTGGCCTCATTCAAGTTTTGTTTTCATTGGCAGTGCTGGGTAGTCACTCACCAATTATTCAAATTCTCTCTCTCTCTCTCTCTCACACACACACACACACACACACACACACGTTTTGGCCACTTTGTTGTGATTCTCACAGTCTAGTTAGTCCCACTGCATCTGGCTGGTGGTCTGTAAGAAGCTGTTGAGACCAAACCATGAGCCTACGAACCACAGCCCTGGCCCTCAGCAGCTCCAGCCCTACCTTCGTTTCCATTTTTTGTGCTTGCTTGGATCGCCTCTGTTCCAATGGAGGAGCTGTAAACCGTGAATATAACAGTCTCACAGTGCAGAGGAACCTGCAGGGGGATCTTCCCTCTCTCACAGAAAAAAGGCTTCTCTCTCAGGTTTCCTCATGCCCTATGGCCTATGCCCTATGGTCAAACTCTCTCAGGTTTCCTCATGCCCTATACCCTATGGTCAAACTGTCTCCCATGAAGTCCCCACCTACAAGGGAGACACTCTCCAGGCATCACACTGCACAGCGGACCAGGGAGCACCCAGCAGAAGACACCTGGCTCCCTGTACCTGCTTAGGCTGCTGCTGACCTTCCTGCCAACCACCGGGCCACTTGCTACACTTGACCAGCAGAAAATGGACTTCAAAGGCATCTACATCTTAACCTCTGAAACCTATGGGGGCATCATTTTACCTGGCAAAGGGGAAATTTGTAGGAATTATCAAGTAAGGTCCCTGAATAGGTGAGAGCATCCTCTATCCATATGCATAGGGGACCACAAAGGCCTTTCCGCTGTCATGGATGAATCAGCAGAAGAGATGGCACTAGGAGATGTGAAGACGGAGGAAGGGATACTGGGGAAGAGAAACGCAGGTGGCTCTAGAAACTAGAGAAGGCAAATGGCTCAATTCTCTCCTGGCATCTCTGGAAGAAACAGGGCCCCCACCGACACCCTAATTCTAGACCTCCGAGACCCATATCAGATGTCAGCTGAACTAGAAGAGGCTGTATTGGTACTGTAGTTTAAGGTCATCTGTTTTGTAAGCCACGCCCCTTGCTGGCCCCTGTGCTGAAGGCTTGGTTCCCAGTCTGCACAGGGGGTGACAGAACAGAAAGATGAAGATGTGGGGCCCAGTGGAAGGAAGTGGGGTCACTGGAAGTGTGCCCTTGAAGAGGACGTTGAGACCTTAACTGTCTCTGTGTCCTTTGGCTTCCCGGCTCCCACAACGTGAACAAGGCTTTTTATCTTGGCCATGTGCTCCCAGCATGCTGTGCTATGCCACCAACAGCCCACCACAGTCAACACAGCCAAGCAACCACCAATGAAAACCTCCAAAACCACAAAATATACAATGAAGCTGCCCCCGGGAAGTTGATCCTGGGGAGCTGATTTCCTCCAGGGTTTTCTGTTACAGTACCAGGGGAGCTGCTTAGCATGCTACCATCAAGGGAGTGGGGTTTCATCCTCTCTGATAAGTGGGATTATGGAGCCTGGAGTCACCTTTTGACCACACAGCACCCCTCCCCGACGCACCACTGGAAAAAGCTATGACTCCTGAACCCCAAGCTCTGTACAGAAAATTAACACACACAATGAATGTGTTCTGTGTGGGCTGACCTTGTTTGTTGCCCTTGTTTTACATATTTTGTTCCCAGAACTCTGAGATCTTTCCTTTTAGAAATAAAAATAAAATGTGGTATAGGGAGAGGGCACATTTGGTAAAATACATTCTGTATACATGGGACCTCAGTTTGATCCCAAGTTTAAGGCCAAGCATGATGACACATAGAGTCTCACTGCTAGGTTGGCACAGACAAGAGGACTCTGAGGCCCACAGGCCAGCTAGCATAACCTAAAAACAGTGAGCCCCAGGTCCCAGTGAAGAGACCCTATCTCAAAAAAGTAAGGTAACCTGGGCTGGTGAGATGGCTCAGGGTGTGAAAGTGATTGCAGGGCAAGCCGGCCAACCTGAGTTAGACTTCTGGATCCAACAAGGGGACAGAAGAGAGTCAATTCTGGAAAGTTGTCTTCTGACCTCTACAATGAGCCCTGATGTGCACCTGTGTACATTCACGAAATATAAATAAATGTGATTTTTAAATAAGGTAAATGGCTCCTGAGGGACAACACTTGAGGTTAGCCTCTAGCTCCCAGGCCCATACACACATATGTACACACATGCACACGCACACACGCACACACACACACACACACACACACACACACACACACACGAAAGAAATACAAAGAAAGAAACACCATGCCTTTAATCCCAGTACTTGGGAGGCAGAGGCAGGCGGATCTCTGTGAGTTCAAGGCCAGCCTGGTCTACAAAACGAGTCAGGGCTATTACACAGAGAAACCCTGTCTCGAAAAACCAAAAAAGAAAGAAGGAAAGAAAGAAAGACAAATCAACTAATTTAAAAAATAAACTGCACCCCCAGTTATCATGTAATCGGGAGACTAGTGGGCTAGACAGGTACCCAGGGATCAGTTCACATCAGGGAACCCAGGGAACCCCCAGGCCAGCTGTCCTCCTCCTTCCTCTGCTCCTGCACTGAAATCAGCTGAGCCACTCTGCAAGCTTCTGAGTCACCCTCCCCTCTGCAGGTCCTGCAGCCACAGAAGCAGTTGAACAACACCTCAGGGCAGGGAGGCTCAGGCCAGTGCTGGGAGTTCAGCAGCTGCCTAAAGATCACCTCCTCCTTCCCTCCCTCCACCCACCCACCCACCCACCAGGTCCCTCTCACCCACATTTTCTCAATACAACTGCATTTGTCTCCTGACAGCCACCTGGCTGGCCAAAGAACACAGTGCCAAACGCAGCCCAGAGACACAGTACTTGCTTGGCTACACAGCAGGAGATACCTAACTGATTGCCTGTGCTCTAAGAAGGGAGTGTATTTTTATCACAGAAATAGCTCCACACAACATCTGGGCGAGACAGCTTCTATCCTGACTACTATGCTGTCTCACTAAAAAGACCTTGCCAAAGCCTGGAGACCTTTGTCAACAGGGTTTGTTAAGGCGGAGCCTATTTGGATAGCTCATTTCTTTGTTCCATCAACATCTGGCAAGAAACAGCTCAGGCAGAGGGAGGTCAAGGCAACCCCAGAATAAAAGAGAAACCATTATTTCTGACAGCCCAGCTTTCCATTCACTTTCAAGCCCACGCCAATTGGAGCCACCCAGGAGATCAATCCAGAGAAGGAAGCATCACTTTTAAAGGAAACGGCATGAATAAGCCAGGAGAACTTTGGTTAGAAATAGTTCTAGTCTATTCTAAGGATGCTGGTACAAGGATGGACCAGACAGAGCACATGGAACACCAAGGCAGGAAGCAGCTCTTCCCCAGGGATTCCTATCAATCCCGTTAAATATGGGATCTGTCACAGAGGCCTGCTGAATGGCAATGCAGTATGACAATGTCTTGGAGAAATGTGCTTCCAGCAAATGTTATAGACCAGCACTGGAGCAGCAAGCATTCACAGGAGTGTCTCTGCAAGGCAGAACAGAGGGAGGGAAGCTGGGCCACACAGAGAAAAGGGCAGGCCTCTGTGGGTAAGGACAGGAAACACTTCCACATTCATCTTAATTTCCCTCTCAGAAATCTGAGCAGCAGTGTGCAAGCATCTCTCAGAAATGAAGACCACCAAACCTCAGGGGAAAGGAGCTCACTGGGCAAGTCTAGGAGGCTGAACCACAAGATCAGAAAAGGCTTCTTGGTCACATGTCTGATAGGAACAGACTGGGGAGATGGGTCTGTAATGCACTTGCTGAGAAAACATAAGAACCTTATGTGTATCCCAGCATCCACTTAAAAGTGCACCAATGTGGTGTCTGCAACCCCACTACCAGGGGTTGAACCTGCAAACACAAGAAATAACACACATATGCACACACTAACACACGCACTAAAACACACACATAATTAAAAACCATCTAAAACTAGACAGTTTTAGACTTTTCTCATTTCATTTTCAAAATAGTTTAAAATGGTTTTAATATTAGCAACCTTCAATGCTACTGGAAGGCCTCATGGTTGAAGACATACATTTTACATTTTTTTTAGGGTTTGTTTGTTTTTGGAGACAGATTTCATTGTGCAGCCCTGGTTGGCCTGGAACTCGCTATATAGACGCATCTGGCTTCAAACTCACAGAGATCCACCTGCCCCTGCCTCCTGAGTACTGGGATTAAAGGCGTGCCTGGCAACTACAGACAGTTGTGAATTCCCATGTGGGTGCTGGGATTTGAACTCAGGTCCTTCGGAAGAACAGTCAATGCTCTTAATTGCTAAGCCATCTCTCCAACAGGAAATTTTTTAAACTAATCTTCTGACCCTGAAATTCTGCAGACATAACCATATGTATGGTTACGTAAAAAAGCACTTCAAAGAAGCTAACTATAACATTGAACAAGGAAAAGAAAGATGTAATTAGAGAAGGTTAGAAAGATTCCCAGGAGGCTGGGCGGTAGTACATGCCTTTAATCCCAGTATTTGGGAGGCAGAGGCAGGAGGATCTCTGTGAGTCCAAGGCCAGCCTGGTCTACACTGAGTTCTTGGGCAGCCAGGACTACATAGGGATACCCTGTCTCAAAACAAACAAAAAACTAGTTAAGAATGAGAGAACTGGTGGAGGGTGGAGAGATGGCTTAGTGGTTAAGAACACTGTTTGCTCTTGCAAAGGACCAGGGTTCAATTCTCAGCACCCACATGGCAGCTCACAATTTTCTGTAATTCCAGTTCCAGGGGATTTGACACTCTCACACCAATTCATATAAAATAAAATTAAATAAATTTTTTAAAAAATGAAAGAATGGGTGACTATATGTGAAAATATTTAATGGCATAAAAGCGATATGTCATCATTACACATGGTAGAGTTGTGTTAGCATGGAATAAATGTCTTGGACATAGTATGTTCCAACTTTATCACAAAGAGTAACATTCTTTATAAAAACACTTTCTCTGGTGCAAAGGCTCATGAAAGCATTGTATAATTTAGTCTTGATGTCAGCTAGAATATTTTTTTTTTTTTTTAAAGATTTATTTATTATGTATACAGTGTTCTGTCTGCAGGTATATCTGCAGGCCAGAAGAGGGCACCAGATTTCATTATGGATGGTTGTGAGCCACCATGTGGTTGCTGGGAATTGAACTCATGACCTCTGGAAGAGCAGCCAGTGCTCTTAACCGCTGAGCCATCTCTCCAGCCCTCAGCTAGAATATTTATCCTTCTCCCATAAAGCAAGCCCATTCATAAGTGGGCGTGAAATCTCTGCAAGCAAGGACAAAATCTGCAAAAATTCAATTCATTCATTTCCTAGAATCATAAGCTTTCTTTTCATTTGTCTGTTTTTGTTTTACTGGGTTGTAAATGGAGAGAAACTTGCACCTCAGGGTCCCAAAGACAAAGAATTCTGACTAGACATCACACTGGACACATCATTCCTGACAAAATAATCAAACAGATCAGAATACCCAGGCTAGCTGGGATGAAGATGCTTTTGGGTACTTAGTCATAGTACCTTGTGTCCCCCTGCATCTTCTTTGTGAACAACTCTGGCTCTGCTGTTGGGTTTGTGAATGGGACAGAAATGTAGCATCTGGCCTTGAGCAGACAAGAAATAAAAACAGCAAAGTATGGCACCCACACAGCATTGCACATGCAGGGGTACAGTGACTATGGCTCACACAGCAGTACTTTGCAGGGGGAGATGTTACAGGTCTGCAGAAGGGAATTTGAAATGGAGATCCCTTCAGAAGATTTTTACTAAGATAGTTGCAGCCACAGGACTGTCAAGCGGGACAGCCAACTTCCAGGTCTGAGGAAAAGCTTCATTAGGGACAGACAGCCATTAGGGATAGAGAGAACAAGAACAGGGCTTCCTGAAGGGAAAGAGCCTTCAATTCCTTTCCGTCCCTTCGGTTCTCAGAACACCAGAGGTATCCTGCACACCACAGGCAGTGTGGTAGACTCTGAAGAGAGAGATCCTTCAGACTTGTCAGCTGTCATCAGATCCAGAGGGCAGACAGGGTTTCTTGTTCTCAGAGATTTCCAGAGAGAGGAAGTTCCATATATGTGATAAAGCCTACATGCTGGGATATGACGTGACAGAAGGTCGCCTTGAGACTGGACAGTAGAGGCTAAGAAGCAGACCTTGCTTGCAACTGTAGGTGAGGGAGTGACAACTCAGGTCTCCTGCAAGGTGACCGCACACTTTCTTATCAGCTCTCTAGAGAAAGCTGCAGGGCCATGTCTCCTTTCTAAGAGAGAGAGGCAGACAGAAGACCTATGACCTAATAAAAACAAGCTGGGTCTCGGCATTGGCAAGCTAAATGATAATTACATTGCCATCTTAAAAACATTCCATTAGCACTTTATTCTTGAAACCAGACTCTTCCATAATTCCTTTGAATTTTGCACACTGTCATTTTAAAGTGAAACGTAGTGACTGTAATCTGTACTTGGGGAAACAGAGGCAGGAGAAACTTGACTTCAAGGTTGGCTTGGGTTATAAATCAAGTTCCTGGCCAGCCTAGGCAACTTAGCAAGATCCAGTCTCAAAAGGGAAAGAAAGACTTAGGGTATATAGCTCAGTGGTAGAGCATTTCCCTAGGTTTACTCCCCCAAGAGGGAGAGAAGGAAAGGGGGAAGAAAATGAGGGAACAGAAGAGAGGGATGAAAGGAGAGGAGAGCAGAGGAAAGGAAGAAGGGGAGGAAGGGATAGAAGGAGGGAGGGAGGAAGGAAGGAAGGAAGGAAGGAAGGAAGGAAGGAAGGAAGGAAGGAAGGAAGGAAGGAAGG
>CAJQZJ010000220.1:1663365-1681235 GCA_907164525.1 Lophiomys imhausi
AGGAAGGAAGGAAGGAAGGAAGGAAGGAAGGAAGGAAGGAAGGAAGGGAGAGGAGACAGATACAACAATGAGAGCCAGTGGCCAGTCTGGCAATATTAATGCTTGCTTCACACACAACCAAAGGCTGGCAATGCTGACATCCTGGCCTGAAACTTCTGGTGAGAAATCACCCTTTTTTAAATGAGCCCTTTTCCTTCTGTTTAGTATTTTTTATTCAGAGTATCAACAGGTTGTAGATTACTTTTGAAGCTTTGTAAAGTTAGAGATGTTTAAAGGAACTACAAACACCACTTGTGTTACAGAAAAGAAAGTACTGTGAGCTCAACTCCTCCAGTCCGCCTGGTCTTTGCCATTGCCTCACATAACCTAAGACCCTGGTGAGGTCTGCATGCCTCAAGTCACAAAAGCCTAGGGACACCTGCTGTGCGATTTCTTATGTAGACTTGTCATTACAGGAGACAATATGACCACCATTCCAACCCACAGGCCTCCCTCATCACATGCGCACAACGTTCCTTTGTTCCTCTTGTAGCAGACTAGAGTTAGGGACACAAATGGAAAGAAGGACGTTATTTCATTGGGTTGAGACAACAAATGCTGACTGTGCTTACAGTCTAGGGCCAGGCCCTGAACCCAGGGATAAGTGAGCATCATCTATCTCTGTGTCATCCCCGTCCTGCCCTAAAGGGCTCACTACGTAAAGCAGTGGCTTCAGGTGGCATGAAACATGAGACAAACTTAGAGGAAACCAGACAGTCACAAGGAGTAGAGGACCCTACAGCCAATCCTTGAAGGATGTGTGGCCAGAACAAACACGGAGAAGTCAAAGAACCTATATCTAGAACTGCCTTAAAAGCAAAATCACTTCTCCGTTTCATAACCAGGGACCACTGGCCACCAGAGGCCTATGTGAGAAACTGAAGTACAAGGAAGCACACCATGGCAGGACCCAGGGGACTGGGAAAGTTACTGCACTGCAAAGCTTGCTTGGACCCTGGCTTTCACTAGCTCAGAGCCTTTATTCCTGACAGAAAAGCAAATCTAACTCTGGACCAAAAGGGACAAAAGGGGGCTGCTGGTTAAACGCAATAGCCACACCAGGCACCTCTCACCCTGGCAGAGAGTTATAAGCACCGGTTTAGCAGAAGAGCGTGCGGTACAAGGCAGAGCATGGCTCCAATCCGTCAAGGCCGCAGTCTGGAACCTGGGTGCACGCTTCATGTGGGTAATTGGCTAAATGAATGAACTCAAGTCTGCAAATGCCTTGGCCCCAGCCGTGAACTACACAGCTTCATGAGGCCAAATATCAACAAATCAATGTGAAAACTTAAAGTCCATTAAAATGCCAAGTCTGTGTACCTGAATAGAATAGACAAAATAAACCTCAGCTCAGCAAAGCTGTGTGGAGATTATCTTTGATGCAGAAGCTCTGGAGTGTCCAGAAATTCTTTCTTTAGGATACAGTGAGCTAACTCCTGACCTTTCAAGTCCTATCTCCCTACTGTGAGCCACCAAGGGACCAAGTTACTGCTACAGATCTCTGAGTCACCAGCACCTCCCACCTCTGGGGCTAGCAGAGGCAGTACAAGATAATCATCCCCAAAGTTCCCATTCTTCTTTCCTGTTTATGTCTGCCTATTAAATGGCTATTTCTTCTGAAATGAAAGAGCCACTTCCCAGAAAAACAGAGGAAGGCCCTAAAACTGGGAAATAAAGGCAACTTATGAGGCTCAGGAAGACCCTGAAAGTTACATGATTCACACGGTTCCTCTATAAAAACAGCAAACAGTTGCTCAGGAGGAGGGACTCTCCAGTCAACCAAGCTATCAGAAAGTCGGTCAAGGAGTTCCAGAGATACAGCTTCCATGAGATGGCACCCACCCTAGGGTGAACTTCTCGGAGATCCAGCCACCTTGAGTCATTCATGTTCATGTCAGTAATCCAAGTAAGCTCACTACCCACTAAGCTAAATGTAGGTGGAATCACTTCTTTGGTCTGCCATTTGTGCCCTACCTGGAGTAAACTGACATCTGTTCACATCCCCTCAGGAAAAATCATATAACACTGTACCACACCACCCAAGTCCTTCCCTAACTCAAGGGACCAATATGCTTTAAAACTGTCTCACTGGGAAGGTCCTTCCTAGGGACATGCTGAATGTATGAGGGAGTGAAATACAAATGAGTAGTAAACAGTGAGCAAACCACTATCTGCTGTCCATAAAACCCTACTTCTAGTCAGGGTAGCTGTAAAATCCTATACTCCCAGCACGTGGGAAGCTGAAACCTGAGGACTACCACCAGTTCGCAGCAGATGCACGACAGAGTGACAACTTGCCTCAAAGGAAAACCATTTCACTCATGGCCCAGGTAGTGAGAAGAAGGGTAGGAAGAGCCCCATCTGAGACCAGCAGTCCAGGCTGTATCACCCTCTGCCACACTCCTGTAGTGCGATCCAAGTGAGGACCTTCATCCCAGGCCTCACTGAAACAGTGGGCACCCCTGCCACCTGAACAGCAGGAGGTAAGTTGCAAGAATGTATTCCAGACACTTATTCTGGCATCTCGGGTGCTGCAAGGGCTCCACATGTGGCCTTTTGAACTGTCAATGACTCAGAAGAAGAATCGGTTTGGTTCTTATAAAACAGGTTTCTTAGCCAGGCATGGCGGTATAAGCCTTTAGTCACAGCACTCAGGAGGCAGTGGCAGGCAGATCTCTGTGAGTTCGAGGCCAGCCTGGTCCACAAAGTGAGTCCAGGACAGCCAGACCTGTTACACAGAGAAATCCTGTCTGGAAAAAACAACCAAACAGAACAACAACAATGAAAACCAACTGATTTCTTATCAAAGAAACCAAATATTTGGAAGTGTCTACGGGGTGGCTTGTGGGTACTTCAGGTATAATTTCAGGGTACATTCATCTTATGGACTCAAGACTTTCCTTTAAGCCCCTACTGTCACACCTTCCTCCTGTCATGCCCGCCCCTCAAGTCCTCACTCTACCTGCTCTAAGGTTTCTGAGCCCTGCTTATGACTTTAAACGTGGCCTCTATAACAGTCCACTTAAAGGTGTAGCATAAGGTCAGCTGATGCTGCCTATTCTTCCAAATGAAACAAATCAGCTGTTTTAAGAGATACTGACAGCATGCCCACTGCACAGAGGCCCTGGAAGGTTTCAACGCATGGATCTGAGCAACACAATTGTTGGAGGAAAGTCTAATACATTGCTTCCGATAGGCTGATTTCAATGCTGAGATCTGGTAACCGCCCCTTCTGAGGCATTCTCTTGATGGGTTAATAAAAGTTGCTGATGGCCAATTAGCTGGGCAGAAAGAATATAGGAAGGTGGGACTTCCTGAGACGGAAACAGGAACCCTGGGTTTTACACAGAGGAATCATTCTTTCCACCAGGAGACACTGAAGCAGATAGATGTGTTTGAGAGCGATGGAAGATAACAACAGACCACATGGCTGTTTGGAATTAAGTGGTCCGGGTTAACTTAGATTAGGTAGTTGAGAGTCTGTCCAGCTAAGGGCTAAGCACTGAAACATTAAAAGGTCTTGGTGTATTAATTACAGGGGAAAGGGCTGCGGTGGCCTAGGGAGCACATCCAAACTTTTGACATTGCAACACAAGATTGTTTTCAACAAAATTTAAGCTGGAGTACCATGTGATTGAGTTATCAAAAATATAGATAGATATAGATATTCATATATGTATACAGAGAGAGAGAGACAGAGAGAGATAGGTAGATAGGCAGACAGATATAGGTAGACAGGTAGAGACAGATATCACCAAAAAAGCCACGTTTTAAGTAATTTTATGATATGTATTGGGCCAAATTCATAGTTCTCACAAGGCACACGCAGCCAATGGCCAAAGGTTAATTGTGCCTTCAGGGAATGAGCCCATCAACCAAGCCTGGCTGAATTCTTTCTCTGCTTCCTACAATCTCTTTAGGCTCTTGAAATAACATGGACATTACTCACAGTCTTCAACAAGCCGATCCAGGAACTTAGGGACATTCTAGCACCAGAGGGACCTCAATTCCCATCCAGATGTTACCCTGCAGCGGTGCACTGGCAAAGGAAACACAAATGTCCGTTCAGCGACCTCATTAAGAAATGTATCAGTTAGCCGGGCGTGGTGGCACACGTTTTTAATCCCAGCACTTGGGAAGCAGAGGCAGGTGGATCTCTGAGTTCCAGTCCAGGCTGGTCTACGAGTTCCAGAACAGCCAGGGCTACACAGAGAAACCCTGTCACAAACAAACAAGAGGTATTAGTTATTTACTCATTGCTGTGACAAAATATTTGACAAAAACAATCTAAGGAAGAGAAGGCTTATTCTGGCTCATTTGTCAGGAGTACAGGTCCATCAAGGTGAGGACGGCAAGGCAGCAGGGGCACGAAGCAGAAAGCCACATCATGCAGTCAGAAAGTCAAGAGAGGGGAACAATGGTGTTTGTCTCATTTTTCTATTCAGTTCATGGACCCCAGCCCACGGAACTGTGTCGTCCACATTTACTGGTCTCTCAACCTCAGTTAACCCAGTCTAGAAACTCTCACACAGACATGCCCCAGAGGCTTGTTTCTATGGTGATATTAAATCCCATATAATTGGCAATCAAGATGAGCCATCTTAGCAAGGAGCCTCACAACAGTGACCCCTCTGGATTGGCCTTCAGTTCATGAAGAGGGAGGAGAGAGATTTCTGGTCTCAGGACGCAGTGCAGCCTGGGAGCTGCCAACTCCCCATCTTCAGTCTGAGAAAGAGACTCCATCTCCCTGCTGCAGATCAAGAGCCCAGACTAAGGGGTTCAGAGATCCTTGGAGAACAGTGGCTAGAGGTGCTCTGTTCAGAGATGATGCTAAGGCTCAGAATGCACAGTCCTTGCCCCAAATTAGCAGCATGGAATCCAAACCAACAAGAGGCAGTTATCTTCCTAATAAAACTCTGCGTCTAAGTAAATATTCTTCTTCCTCTATCTAGCTCTAGACAGGGGAGGAGACAAAGTAGCCACCAGTTCCAAAATCTTAATCATTTCTCTAATTCATATTCTCTTTCCCTCTCCCTCTCCCTCTCTCTTCCTCACTCTCTCTCCCTCACCCTCTCATCCCAAAAGGCCTGCACCAGCCAATACAAGGCTCCTGGTTTTCCTCAAAAAATCAGACTTCAAGAAGAAAGAGAACTATTATGTATACACCAAGGAGGAAGTATCTAAAACCTTCAGCAAAAAATCTAAAGATATAAAAACCAAATCTGAGCCTATAAGACATGAAGAACACAGAACAAGAGAGAATTTTCCACCTTCAAGCACTTTGGGTTGGCAGACCTGGGAGAACCTTAATCTGAGATGTTCTCCACAGGCTAATGTTTCATTCCTGGTCCCACACCTGTCAGTGCTACTTTGGGAAGCCGTGGAACCTGAAGGAGGTTGAGGATAGCTAAATTAGGTCAACAGGGGTGTGTTTTGAAGGGGAGAGAGAGCTGACCCATCACGAATTGGGGGTGACTCTGCCCTACACTACTGTCACCATGAACTTCACCATGACAGGATGGGACCCTCTAAAACTGTGAGCCACAAGAAAACTTTTCTCCCTGAAGTTGTTTCTTTCAGATATTGTGGTCACAGAGACCAAAAATTAATTGAGAGCCAAGGGACCAGAAACCACCCCAGGAAATGCTTGGGGACCATCAAAATTAGAACATCTTAAAGGATGGCAGACCAACTCCTGTCCCGTTTCATTTTGATGAAATGAAATAGACAATCAGAATGCTTGTTCTATAGGAAACAAGGCTTCTGATTATGGTCTAGGTTCTTAAATTAAATCTTCACCTAATTATATGTTGAAACATAATTCTCTAAGTAGTTGCCTACCCCTTGGGTTTTAGCTGCAGCTGGTCCTGCTCCTTGCAGTTCATGCCAAACCTGTGGATGCCCTAACAGCTCACCTGTGAAACAGGAAGCACAGAGAAGGTAAGGCCAAGGCATTCTCCTGATACAAAATCCAACAGCTCTCTGACACCCTGGAAGCACAGCTGAATAAACATCACATGAAGCTGGCTTCCACAAAGCTTAATAACCTACCTGCTTTGAGGAAGCAGCGGCCAGTCTTTACTAATCTGAGTTGCTACCCCTCTTTGGCGATCATTAAGTTGGTATAACACAGTTATGTCACGTTGGCTATATTCTGTTTGTGGAACCAGTTCCAGTCTCCCTCCCCACCACACACACACACACATACACACACACTGGAGATTTGGATCTGTTTCTCCAAAGATCCATTACTTTTTTATAATGCAAAGTTAAGGTTTCTTTTGCACAAAGCAGAATTCAGACGGTGAGGTCATTTGTTTGGAAACTACAGCAATCGTTCCAATATTTTTTTTCCTTTTGTATTCACATTCTGGTTAATCTGGATCATGAGAGGGAGGTGGAGATTTTAGAGAAAAATGCAAAAATGTCTTAGCCCACCCAAGCATGCTCAAGGCCTCCACACTGGGATACCCAGGCACATAGATAACTGATCGCTTCCTATCCAATAATTAGACACTTGTCAACCCACAAAGCTAATGAAGACACAAACAAACCAAATCCATGACTAGAAATGGTCAACAGTCCCTACATCCATCTAAACAAAGACATAAAACCCTCTCCTAGTATCCACCATGATCCTTATCCTTATGGGAGAAAAGGGACCAGGAGCAGGGAGCATCCCAAACTCTCTGAAAATACAATGGATCTTTACACCTCAAAGGAGACTAGAAGCAGTTGTGCATCTAGAGTCAAGGGACTCTGAGCCCAAACTCTCATTCCTCAGGGTAGGGACCCCCTACATTAACATATTCCAGAAGTCCTCTTCTATAATTCTCTCAACTACCCCAAGTCCTGTGCAAATGAGTGGGGTCCTGATCTGTGCAGAGGTCACATGATCAGAGGACACTGGCCTCTTGCAGCAGGTGCAGGAGACAGTCTGGCTCTCCTCCTAGCCCAGGTCACTCAGGACTACTGGAGGCCTCCTTACAAAGCCAGGGTGGGACTCAGAGCTCAAGCTTCCAAGATTAATAGCAATAATAACAATAAACAAAGGCACATACAAATTTGCATAGTTCTAATAAGAGACAGAAAGGGAGCGGATCCCGATAGGAGGGGAGGTGGGGAGGAACTGGACGGAGTAGAGGGAAGCGGTACATTAATCAGGATATGTTACATGAGAGGATAATTTATTTTCAATAAAAAGCAAAAAAAGTAAAAATAAACAAATAAAGAACATGCGTAGTAATCATTTCATTCTTGTATGAAAGCTAAGAAATTACCAAATATTTTATGAACATGCCATATTTTAGTGAATTTTAAACATACCTTCGTTTTGTTTTTAAAAGGACTTATTTCCCTTTTACTTAAGTGCATGGAGGCAGAAATAAGTGCAAATCCATGCATGCATCCACAGAGGCTCAATCCCCCTGCAACTGCAGTTACAGGTGGCTGTGTTGCTCAATGTGTGACTGGGACCCAAACAAGAGCAGTACACCCTCTCAATTGCTGAGCCATCTCTCCAGCCCTTTGCTTTCTTTCTTTTTTTAAGGTGTGTGTGTGTGTGTGTGTGTGTGTGAATGCCTCTTTGTCTGTATGTGTAATGCATGTCTGCAAATGCTCTTGGAGGCCAGTAAAGGGTGTCAGGTCCCAGTAAAGGGTGTCAGGTCTCTGAAACTGGAGTTACAGGAAGGTGTGAACTACCAGCTGTGGGTACTGGGACTAAACCGTGGATCCTCTGGAAAATCAGAGCCATCTCTCCAGCCCTATAATTTCGTTTTCTTACAATTCCAGTCTCAGGCCGGGCGGTGGTGGAGCACGCCTTTAATCCCAGCACTTGGGAGGCAGAGGCAGGCGGATCTCTGTGAGTTCGAGGCCAGCCTAGTCTACAAAGTGAGTCTAGGACAGCCAGAGCTGTTATACAGAGAAACCCTGTCTCGAAAAACCCAAAAAAAAAAAATTCCAGTCTCAGATCTTATTTCGTTCAAACATTAAGAGTGTTTTCCCAACAATAATCTGGATAGCATGTTAAATTTTTTTTTAATATGTTCCTGTTTCTTCAAAGCTAAGGAATGAGATTACTTTCCTGCAATTTACAAAGCACAAATATCTGGACCCTCTGAAAATAATCAGTATTTTCATTTTTAAGACACAGAGATGCTGGTCACCTCATAGGGGAAAGTAAGATGTGAACTCCATAAATATTCTTTTACTCCTTATGATTAATCCTTCCCAACTATGCTGACCTTGAACTCCTAAACTCAGGTGACCCTCCTCAGCCTCCCAACTAAATGTGACAACAGATAGTTACCACAGTACTGGGCCTTGAAACTCTACCTAGACATATTTTAAACCATAGTAAAACATTAAAAAACAAAAAAATGATTCATGCCAGTGATGGGAATCTCCCAGGGCTGTTCTAAGAATTATTACCAGCCCTACTTTAAGATGCCAGAAAAATACAAAGTGAGCCCCAGAGTTTGTCAAGGGTGGGGTCTGGCAGACAAGGCAGAAGGCTCAAGGGACTCCATCTATAAATACATCTTTGCTTTGGAAAGTCTACACCCTGGCACAGCCCTGCATTCTGAGCTCATGCCATGCCCAGCCAGCACTGGGTATCTGTGCACCCAAGGGTCTTCTCCAACACACTCTGCAAGTCTATCTCCTCCGGCACATTGTGTCACCAGGAACAGTGTCCTTTATGCTGTCCCAAGCAGCTGAGGCACCAGGGAAGGGCCAGATATTGTGCAGATCTGGGAGGGCCCTGCTTCCTCCTACAGAGATTTGGAACCAGGTTCCTCCATCCTCCCTTTCCAGTCCCTCTCCCTTTCTTTGCCTTTCCTATAAAAATTTCGCCCACTGGCTGAATCAAATCAAGTCATCCATTCGCCGGAAATGGCTACTGGCCGAGAGATGTGGGCAGTGCGTCTCAATGTCTAGCGCCCACACTCACCAGAAGCATCTTGACTGCATCAGGGAATGAGAGCATGCCATCCAGTCTCTTCTGAAACTCTCCCTGGAGACATTGTTTGCCATTTTTTTTTAGGTTAATATCCTCATTCCTCTTGTGTTGCTAAAACTTGAGACCAGAAGATTTATTTTTAAAAACAAACAAAAACAACAAAGCACATTATTTCTTATGGTCCTGGAGATGGTGGAGTCCATGGCACTGAAGTCATATCTAAACATGGCTGTCATGACACATCATCCCACCGTAGAAGGAGGAAGGATCATAGAGAGTAAAAGAGGAAGAGGAGAGCCGGGCATGGTGGCGCCTTTAATCCCAGCACTTGGGAGGCAGGGCAGGTGGATCTCTGTGAATTCAAGGCCAGCCTGGTCTACAAATCGAGTCAAGGATAGCCAGGGCTGTTACAGAGAGAAACCCTGTTTCAAAAAAAAAAAAAAAAAAAGAGGAAGAGAAGGCTAAACTCACCCTGGCAATAAAATCTACTACAGTGTGTACGACATGCACATGGGTGGGTACATCATGTGTGCCTGAATGCAGAGGCAGCAGATGTCTTTAGGAGTTGCCTTTCTACTTCAGTTTCTGGTTTTTGTTTGAGACAGGGTCTTTCATCAGGACTTGGGGCTCCCTCATTAGGCTACACTAGCTGGCCAGCACTACTTGGAATTACAAGCATGTGCCACAATGTTCAGCTTTTTACATGCATGCCGGGAACCTATCCAAGCCCTCATGCCTCAAGCACTTCACCAACAAAGCTATCTCCTGAGCCCAAAACCCACTTACTCTTAAGATAACTGACCTACTCTCATGATGATGGCATTAGTCCACGCATGGGGCATGGCCTCATGATCCTCTTATGAGGCCTGACTGAGGATGGCCAAGCCAGGAAACAGATTCCAGAGGTGGCTCTTTGATATTTAGCCCAGACAACTGACTCTCCAGTACTGATTCATTGGGAATTAAGACTACACACAGGGAATTTGAGGGACATTTAAACATCAGTAGCTATAATAGTCAAAAATTGATACTAAGATATTTAGTAACATTTTGACCTGGTTTTAGTCCGCACACATGGACCTAACACCCAGGAAAATCATACAGGCCTCATGACAGAATTATTCTACTTCCTTTTCTTCTACTGAGGATCTCTTCTTCTTTCCTAAATGTGCTATTTAAAAAGCAAAACTAGGAACACAGAACTCACTTTTCAAGATGCACATGTGTGTGTTCATGTGTGCCTATTCATGTATCTGTACGTGTATTTCTGGGAGGGTATATATGCATTTGTGCATGCATAAGTATGTCTGTGTTTCTGTGTGTGTATGTTCCAGTACATTCATGCACATACAATTCTTGACTGACTCACAATAATAGTTTTACAGGGAAACTATTGTTAAGAGCTCAGGAAAAGACAAGTCTTGCCAACTCCAAAAGAACAAAAGGTTTCAGCAACTAACCCAGGAACACAATGACCTCACCCCCTCAAACCCCTGCCCCTGAGCCTGTGCATGGGGGAACTCTTTTCAAATTTGGAGTGCTCCCTTATGAGTACCATTTCCACCCTGGAGGATGGTGGGAGGATGGCCAAGCCAGGAAACAGATTCCAGAGGTGGCTCTTTGATATTTAGCTCAGACAACCCACTGGCCACTGGGGCTCCTCCACCAGGCAGAGGGCTGGAATTCTCAGTGAGGCTGGAGTCCTCAGCCTACCCACAGACATTAGTCACTGCATCCAGCTGCTAGCTCCTGTCCAGTGAGGGCCTGAGCCAAAATAAAAATGCACTGCCTGGTGGCAGTCCTTAAGGCCCAGAGACTCATGCCAGTGGGCCCCTCACAGGACACATGCTCTGAGCTTCATGATGGCTGTGTTTCCAGCATTATCATGACAGCTGCTGAGAGTGACTGGGAACAGATGATGGGGCTACAGCAGCGTGGGATCCAAGCAGGAGCCTCAATGTTAACCTCCTCTCTGTCTAAGGCCTATATACCTAAGCACTGAAAGGGAAGCAAAAGTTCCATTCAAGGTCTTAAACTTCTGCAAACAGTGCCACATACCTTCACACATTCAGTCATATTCTTATGTTCTAAGGCAGTAACAAGACAAAATGCTCTTAATAAGTCTTTCATCTGTTCCAGTAGCCTCTCTATACGTCTGTAAAGAAGCATTATTTATTGCATAGAGAATGTGTGACACCCACGGCTGAAAGATCCCTTTAGGGACCCCCCCCCCACATACAGTAAAACCACTATGTCCTGACCCATGCTGGTATGGAGATGCGGTGAAAAAAAAAAAAAAGATTCAAAAACAAAAGAAGACGGAAGACCGAGGAGTGGATTGTGTGTGTATAAGTGTAGAGAGCTGTGACGTGCCGCGCCTTAAAGATGGCGCTGGTCTCCGCCTTCCACCAGCCCGATGGTGAGCGCTCTCGGTGGTAAACAAGTCCATATTTGGCTAAGACCGCTGATCTGGCTTGCTTCCGCATATGTGGGCCTCTAAGATAGCACTACGTGGCTTTACTTGATTGGCTGTTCATTTAGTATTTAGCCTGTGGGTTGGGTCTGCCTGGGCATTCGGAAGACTGTTTTCAAGGGACCTGAATAAACTGCTGGAGAAGAGCTTTTGCGAGTTGCGTCATTCTTGCTGGTCGAGAGGGACGCGACAAGTGGTGGCCCGTATGGGGACCTAGAAAAGACTCAGAACTCCTGCAGTCAGGGGCAACGCGTTGGTAAGTTCCTGGGATAAATCAGGACAATAAAGTTTCATGGAGATAGCGAACACAAAGTAAAGATTCGCGGATAATAGCGAACATACGGTAAAGTTTCACGGAGATAGTGAACGTACGGTAAAGTTTCGCGGAGATAGCGAACAAAAGGTACAGTTTCGTGGGGAAGCTGCAAACCGAAAGTAAATTTTTAAACATGGGGTTGTCTGAGTCACACCCAATTTTTCTGGCTCTTCAGGAGCTACTTTTAGCTAGAAATTTAAAGATTAAAAAGTCTACCTTAGAAAGATTTTTGAATGAATGTGATTCTGTGGCTCCGTGGTTTACAATGTCCGGGAATCTTACGGTATCCTGCTGGGACAAATTAGGCAGGGACTTGGATTTTGCTTGGGAACAAGGGACTCTAAAACATGGAGTAAGACCGATTTGGAAAATGATAAGGAGTTGTTTAAAAGATCAGAGATGTTGTAATACAATCAAAGAAAGAGAGTCAGCCTTGAAACTGCTACAAGGAAAAAGATCTAAACAAGTAGACAGTGACAAAGGCAAAAGATTTGAACAGACAGACAGTGAAAAGGGAGGCAAAAGAAAAGTTCCTCTCTATCCCGATCTTACAGATTTTAGAGATTTTAGAGATTTTGAGGACTCAGAGAGTACAGATTCTAAAGGAGAGCTACAAGCTCTACTAAAACAATTGGAGAGGACTGTTATTAAAAAAAAAAAAAAAGGATAAAAAAAAAAGAACATGTCAGCGACAGTCGATGTGGATGGAACTGTTGCCATGGTGCCTGACACGTCAGCGGCAGTCGGTATGGGTGGAGCTGTTGCCATGGCGCCTGACACGTCAGCGACAGTCGGTGTAGGTGGAGTCGTTGCTACAGCGCCTTCAGCCACGCTGGCGACAGTTGATGTAAACAAAGTCGTTGCCATGGCGCCTTCGACTCCTCCTCCATATCCAAAAGCCACTCAGATAGATCAGCCAGTTCAGTCCCTGAAAGTAGGGAGATCTTTCTGCCCGGGGATGTGGACACAAGTAAAAACAAAATTACAGTTTGCCTATCCGGTATACCAAGACCCACAAGGGAACAGGTACGAGGAACCGCTCGATTTTAAGGTGGTAAAATCTCTTACAGAGTCGGTTCGTACCTATGGTACTACCGCTTCTTTTACAATGGCTCAAATAAAAACATTAAACAAACATTGTCTGACTCCGAGTGATTGGAGTGGCCTGGTCCGTGCCTGCTTAAGTCCAGGACAATACTTAGACTAAAAAGCTTTCTTGATTGAGTATGCCGCTAAACAAACAGCCAATAATCAGAGAAATGAAAATCCAGCCTGAGATAGAGATATACTACTTAAACAGGGGAGATTTACCAACCAACAGATAGGATATCCTATTCAGATTTATGAACAAATAAACAAGATAACTATCAAGGCTTAGAGATCTCTCCCTAATAAAGGAGAGATGAGTGGGAACTTAACTAAGATTCTACAGGGCCCCATGGAGCCCTTTTCAGATTTTGTGACACAAATGGTAAAAGCAACAAAAAAGATTTTTGATGACCCAGATGCTGCTTTGCCACTAATAAAACAGTTGGTCTATGAACAATGTACTAAAAAATGTAGAGCCGCTATCACCCCTTATAAAAATAAAGGCCTAAAAGCCTAGATAAAAATGTATAGAAAACTTAGAGGGCCATTAACTAATGCTGGTCTTGCTGCCGCAGTAATACAGTTGGCCAAAAAAGATAAAAAAAGTTCAAAAGTTTGTTTTAAATGTGACAAGATGAGACACTTTAAAAGACAGTGCCCCCAAAAAAAGAGTACAAAAAGTACAAAAAAATGTACAATGCCCCAGGCGGCCGAGGTTGTGCCCAAAATGTAAAAAAAAAAAACATTGGGCTAATAAATGCCGTTCAGTGATAAACATCCATGGCCAGCCTTTAACTCAAGGTTATGGTGACACTCGTCCAAAAAACGGACAGCGGGGCCCACGACCTCAGGGCCCACAAATATATGAGACAATAAAAAATCAAGACAAAAAACAAAATCAAAAGAGATGGCTAACCCTCCGCCATCCGAGAGACCGCGGAGAGCCACTACAGGCTCAACAGGATTGGACCTCTGCTCCACCACCAGACTCGTATTAACACCCCAAATGGGGGTCCAGTTAATTAAAACAGATTTTAAAGGACCCCTTAAACCTGGTACAGTTGGTTTGTTATTGGGGAGGTCATCATCAGCCTTGAGAGGACTTATTGTCCATCCTAAAGTTATAGATCCAGATTATACAAAAATGGTTAAGATCATGATAGCCTCCCCTCGTGGTATAACGACTATCTCTCCTAGAGATAAAACTGCTCAGTTGATCATGTTGCTGAGCTTACATGATCGCTATACAACAAAAAATAAAAAAAAAAAAAATGGTTTTGGGTCCACGGACACAGATTTAACTTTTCTCTCCCTAGATTTAGACCAACGCCCTGTCTTAAAGTTAAAAGTTAATGATAAAAAGATCTTGGGCCTTTTAGATACTGGGGCTGATAAGAGTATCATAACAAAAAAAGACTGGCCTTCAGGTTGGCCCATACAAGCCTCTTCTCAAACACTTCAAGGCCTGGGTTATGCTAAGACTCCAAATATGAGTACAAGAAAAACAAAAAGGGGGAATAGGCCAAGGCCAAACCCCAAGGAGAGAATATCTTTAGCCTTATTTACTTTAAATTTTTTCAATTTGGATGCTCAAGGCCGCTCAGCAGTGGACAGACATCAGGATTCCCATGGTTCACCTAAAAGCATGGTGAAGTGGAAGGACATTCTGACAGGCTCTTGGCGGGGGCCTGACCCTGTGCTAACATGGGCGAGAGGGTCTGTTTGTGTTTTTCCTCAGGATCAACAAGATCCAGTGTGGGTACCTGAACGCCTTGTGAGGAAGATTCGTCATGAAGACCTTCCTAAGGATCCTGGTGTTAGTAACAGTGAGTATGTCAGGAATGACCGAGCCGAGATGGGGGATCCTGTTGATATTCCCAAAGCCGATGCCGGTCAGACACGATGCAACTGTGTTTCCACGCTTATTTAACAGTAATAGAAGCTTAGGCTTACCCTACCTTCCCTTTGATGATCAGAGAAGCCCTATAGAGGGTAATAAAAATGTCAGCTTGAAGGGTAGTTTGTGCTTTTTAATGAGCTTCAATAGGTCAGATGATACAAAATGCATTAAATTGTCTCAACAGTCAACAGATTTTTTACCACAACTGAGGTTTGGGGGTAGGAGTGGTGGTTTGTTTTCAGGCAATGGTTCTCGCCTTCAAGGATGGTGGCCCTCTTGAGTCTCTGACTGAGACCCCCCCAGACAGCCACGCTGGGCACCTTTTTGTAGAGGATCCACAGGAGAAGAAGGACCTTTTCCCTGGACTGGATGTCAAGAACACAAAACAGTTTGGGTTCAACAAGATTATTTTTCCTTTAGCCCCATGATTAGTAGTATAGTAAATAAGTCTTGTACAGGAATGCTTGATATATCTGTTAGGGATCCTCAACAAACTGCCACCAATCCTTTTGATTTGTGGCTTTTGTGTGGAGTAAATGAAAGTTACATGGATATGGGACCTGTCATTATGCTTGGGGGAGGAATTTATCAAAGAGGTAATTTTTCCCTAAGGTCCGCTACCAAATTGGATTTTTCTAACGGTAGTGGCTCTGGTACTTGGAATTCTTTGTTTCATTCTTACCACAACAAGACTTTTTTAGCTTCGCCAGTATGTCTCTGGCCTCCTTTTCTGTGGATTATAAGTAATGGGAATGCATCCTTGGGTAAAAAAAAATTAGTATGCACTCCGGGCACATGTTTTTATGCCCTGTGCTAAAATGCCACAGCCTTTCCTGTGGCTGTGGTGACTAAAATGCCTCGATATGTGCCAGTTCCTGTAGAGGCTCCTAATACCATGATGCTATTCAGGTTTAAAAGAGATTTTGACATCACTACAGCTATTGTTACTACTATCACTATTGCTGCTGTGGGAGCTACTGCCTCAGCTATTGCCTTGTCTAGTTCTATACAGACTGCCAATGCCCTAAATAACATCTCAGCCACTGTGACACAGACATTGGATACTCAGACCTCTATAAATTCTCATCTCAAAGGAGGTCTTATGATAGTTAATCAACACATAGATTTAATACAAGAACAGATTAATTCTCTTTGGCAACTAACACAATTGGGATGTGAGTGAAAAATACAAGGTTTATATGTTACTTCCGTACAATATCAAAATTATACAAAGGCTGCTAATTTGTCTAGACAATTGTCAAAGTTCCTCTTACAGGATTGGTCGGCTAAATTTAAAAATTTGATGAGAGAGCTGAGAGCAACAATTGTCCACATCAAGTCCACTCGGGTGGATCTGAGCCTGGCTACTGGCTTGACTTCCTGGATACAGATGGCTATGGATCATCTTAAGGAGTGGGCGGGCGTAGGCTCTTTGGCGATACTGATGATACTAGCCTGTCTGGTTTGCCTATGGTACATCTACAAAATGAGAGCCACACAAAAGCGTAATACAGCCATGATTATACAAGCCCTTGTCGCCATTGAGGCGGGCCAGTCCCCTCAAGCTTGGCTTACTGCCGTGAAGTAAATCTTCACTAAACATAGTCCCTGCCCACTGAGGTGTTCGTTCCACGGATATTAGGGTCTGACAAGTCAGTGACAGAGTTGACGGGTAAGTCTCGGCCACCTAAAACAGGACAGTCCCGAGTGAAGAGGCTGACCCAGAGACAGATAAGAGTTTAAATACCGCCCTCCTACAGGCTCAGGCCCACCGTGAGATCCCCAGATAGGGGATTACGAAACCTTTCCAGGGACTTCTACCAACTTTAAAAAAAAATAAAAAAAAAAAAAAAACTGTAGAGAGCTGCGACGTGCCGCGCCTTAAAGATGGCGCTGGTCTCCGCCTTCCACCAGCCCGACGGTGAGCGCTCTCGGTGGTAAACAAGTCCATATTTGGCTAAGACCACTGATCTGGCTTGCTTCCGCATACGTGGGCCTCTAAGATAGCACTATGTGGCTTTACTTGATTGGCTGTTCATTTAGTATTTAGCCTGTGGGTTGGGTCTGCCCGGACATTCAAAAGACTATTTTCAAGGGACCTAAATAAACTACTAAAAAAAAACTTTTGCGAGTTGCGTCATTCTTACTGGTCGAGAGAAACGCGACATGTAAGTGCTTGTGGTCCAATATGCAGACTAAGATTGAATCTCCAGAACTCACATAAAACCAGGTGTAGCAGCACACATCTGTAATCATGCTCCTAGAACGAGATAAAAGATGGAGTCTGGAAAATCCCCAGAA
This sequence comes from Lophiomys imhausi, assembly GCA_907164525.1. Taxonomy (NCBI): domain Eukaryota; kingdom Metazoa; phylum Chordata; class Mammalia; order Rodentia; family Muridae; genus Lophiomys; species Lophiomys imhausi. The sequence goes on from CAJQZJ010000220.1 coordinate 1,680,443, forward strand.
GCTCGTGGGGCAGCTGGGCTGCTGTACACAGTAGCAAACAACAGACAGAGGCCATCTTAAACAAGGTGAAAGATGAGGACTGTGGTGCTTTGAATGAGAATAGTCCCCATAGCCTCATGTTTGAATACTGGCTCCTTTGTTCATGGAACTGTTTGGGAAGGATTAGGAGATGTGGTTTTGTTGGAAGAGGTGTCTCACTGGGAGTGAGCGTTGAGGTTTCAAAAGACTCCCACCATTCCCAAGCCTATCCCAGTTCACTCTCTCTGGCTACTACTAGCAGATCAACATGTGGGCGCTCAGCTGTTCTCCTGCCACGTCTTTGTTCCACCATCATGAACTGTTAACCCTCTGAAACCATAAGCCAAATTAAACATTTTCTTTTATAAATTGTCTTGGCCATCCTCTCATCACAGCTATGGAAAAGTAACTAAGACAAGGACTGTCGTAGCACGGGTTGCTGCTGTTATGATGAAACACCACGACCAAAGAAACTGTGGGAAGAAAGGGTCATGACCAAAGAAACTGTGGGAAGAAAGGGTCATGACCAAAGAAACTGTGGGAAGAAAGGGTCATGACCAAAGAAACTGTGGGAAGAAAGGGTCATGACCAAAGAAACTGTGGGAAGAAAGGGTCATGACCAAAGAAACTGTGGGAAGAAAGGGCCATGACCAAAGAAACTGTGGGAAGAAAGGGTCATGACCAAAGAAACTGGGAAGAAAGGGTCACGACCAAAGAAACTGTGGGAAGAAAGGGTCACGACCAAAGAAACTGTGGGAGGAAAGGGTCACGACCA
>CAJQZJ010000220.1:1681245-1718896 GCA_907164525.1 Lophiomys imhausi
GAAAGGGTCACGACCAAAGAAACTGTGGGAGGAAAGGGTCACGACCAAAGAAACTGTGGGAGGAAAGGGTCATGACCAAAGAAACTGTGGGAAGAAAGGGTTTATTTGGCTTATTCTTCTGTATCACTACTCATCTCAAAGGAAGTAGGACAGGAATTCACACAGGACATAAACCTGGAAGCCATGGAGGCCTGCGTACTTTACCACTTGCTCCTCATGCCTTGTTGGCTTGCTTTCTTATAGAACTGAGGACTACCAGCCCAGGGGTGGCCTTATCCACAATGGGTTGGGCCCTCCCCAGTTATCAATCCCCAATTACGAAAATGCCTTTCAGGTTTGCTTACAGCCTGACCTGACTGAAGCATTTTCTCAATTGAGGCTTCTTCCTCCGCAGTGACTCTAGCCTGGGTCAAACTAGCCAGCAAGCACAGGGACCAACCCTTCAGGTTATCCTTGGACTGCCATATGCACACATGGCATGCTAGTGTGCCAACACTCACACACAAACACAAACACACACACTGCACTAACACTCCCCCCACCCCCACCCAAGTGTCACCACCCCTTGTGATGACACTTTTGGAAATAGGCTATCAGCTGCATCTCCTCCCACTTATATATACAACAGCCTCTTCTAGCTCTCTACCCTCCCCGCCAGCACCCCTGTACTGCGCACTGCGAAGACTGTTCATCTCTCTCCAGCTGCTGGAAGGTAAGACCTGACCTGATCTTCCCTCTGCACTCTCAGCACCTGCTGAGGGCCTGGCGTCCGGGACGCTGGTGATGAGGAAAGGTGACAGATGAAGAGTCCCATTCTTATAGGATAAGCAGTGTGGAGAGGGGACAGGGTACCACTGCATTCCCCCACACTCCCTCCCTCCCCTGACCCCTATCTCAAGAATCCAGCATCATTTAGTGACTTTACAGTCAGCATTGAAAACTCAGGGGCTAGGGTCTGAAAAGAGCTCAGTCAACAAGGTGTTGGCATTGCAAGCACAGAGACTTGGGTTTGATCTCCACACCTTTAAAAGGCCAGGAGTGATGACACATGCTTACACCCTAGGGAGGCAGAGACACCTTACTCCCTGGTCAGCCAGCCTAGTCTATTGATAAATGCCAGGCCAATGAAAGCCCCTGTCTCAAGAAACAAGCTACACGACCGTTGCTGTTGTCCTCTGGTCTCCAAACACATGCACACATAACCAAACATGTGCACCTGAACTCACACAAATGACGGGAAGGGGAAGAAGAGAGGAAGGAAAGAGAAAGGAAAGGAAAGGAAACCCAAGAACTATACTAAAAGAAGTGAAAGAAAGCCAACCATCTGGCTAAAGGTCCAGCACAGATAAACATTCATCTTCCGCCATCAGCAGCCAACAACAGAAAAGGACTCAGAGCAGAAGGGCCCTCCTGTACCTTCTACACTGTGGGCAACACTGCCGGGGGCTGGGGGTCAGCTTCCTCCTTTCTGGACTGTGTTTGACATCCTACTCTGCTTTCAGAACAGAGTTCAACACCAGGGCCCTCAGACTTCAGACTCCGGCTGATCCCTGACTCAGTCCTGTTCCCACCTTTCCCACACAGACACACACCACAGACCAGCCCCAAGGGGGTATCTGGTGTCTGAGGCTCTCTCCACTTCCACCACATCCTGCCCTCACTATGGGGTCTGTGCTCAACTCATTCCCTCCAGACAAGCTTATTTTTACCTTATTTTTCTGATATAAATATTCCTCCCTCAAAATCCAGCACACTACACTTCGACTTTTATATTTAGTTCAGGACTCCAGTCAATGGAATGGTTACATTTACGTTGTCTTCACACTTCAACCCAATATAGAAACTCCCTCACAGATACAGTGAAGTCTGTCTCTTGGGTGATTCTAGATCCTGTCAAGTGACTTGACAATCCATATTAGCCGTCATATTTCTCTTCTGGATGGCTTTCACTCTCAACAACTTTTATCTTTGCACCCTACAGAACATTCAGTATAGACTTTAGCAGATGGTGAGGACTCAAGTGACCCCACTGGGCTCCCTGAAGGTCACCTGTAGAAGTAGGTCATACCCAGGACAAGCGGCAGCCCAGTTATGTATGCTCCATCACGCTGGTGACTCTCTCCAGGCTCCAGTGCACAAAGGCCAAAGATCTAAACTTCCTCCACAAACTTCAAGACTCCCCTGGGGCCAACTTGAAAACTTGGGAACCTCAGAGTGAGCACTTGTCCTTATAAGGACCAGTTTCAGCTGGGCGATGGTGGTACATGCTTTTTAATCCCAGCACTCGGGAGGCAGAGGCAGGTGGATCTCTGAATTCAAGGCCAGCCTGGTCCAGGACAGCCAGGGCTTTAGAGAGAAACACTGTCTCGAAAAATACAGAACAGTCGCAAAAGAACAGCTTCGGGGCAAGTGTCATCATGGAATGGATTTAATTTTTAAGTCCATCCAAAAGCTGTCTATTCACCCATCTTCCCTTCTGACTCACTGTGTGTGTACGTGGTTCTATAATCACAGCTCCTGGGCCAGTGAGGTGGTTTTGCAGGTAAGCCCTGGCCACAACAGTCTGACAGAATCAGTTCAATCCCTGGTAGCCATATAAAAAGCCAGATGCACCGGGCATGGTGGTGCACACCTTTAATCCCAGCACTCGGGAGGCAGAGGCAGGTGGATCTCCGTGAGTTCAAGGCCAGCCTGGTGTACAGAGTGAGTCCAGGACAGAGAAACCTTGTCTCCAAAAACCAAAAAAAAAAAAAAAAAAAAAAAAACCCAAAACAAAACAAAACAAAAAGCCAGATGCAGAAGCATGCCATGTGTACTCCCAGGACTCCTACAGGATAATTGGGAGGCAGGGAAAGGAGATTGCTCAGGAAGCTCACCGGCCAGCTACCATGGAGCATGCAATGAGACAGAAACAAGAGAGACTCTGCCTCAAAAAAAAAAAGGTAGAAAGAAAGGATTGACTTCTGAGGCTTATCTACATATAGGCACACGTGCGTGCACACACACAAGTTTAAAAAAATAGAATGACACAGCTTCCAGGCCAGCACATTTGTTTATAAAAGAATAGGAATCATTCTTGTCTCAAGACTCCTCTCAGATAGGGGCTCTGCCCTCATGCCCTAAGAAAATCAGAAGGCAGTATTTGACCTCTGCCAAGAAGCCTCTGGAATTCCACCCACCCTCATTAAACAAATGTTCCTCATTTGATCCAAACTCTTTCAATTACATGCCTAAAAGAGACAAAGAAAGCCGGGCGTGGTGGCGCATGCCTTTAATCCCAGCACTTGGGAGGCAGAGGCAGGCGGATCTCTGTGAGTTCAAGGCCAGCCTGGTCTACAAAGAGAGTCCATGAGAGCCGGAGCTGCTAGAGAAACCCTGTCTGGAAAAAAAAAAAAAAACCAAAGAGTTCAAGGCCAGCCCAGACAATATGACATCCTATTCCCCCATTTCCCCCCATTGCCCCCCAAAAACCCCACAGCATTAACATCAAGAAGTAATGTTTTAATGATTTCAGAAGACACCCTAACTCTCCCCACCTCAGTAAACTTCTGCTATGAGGGAGATGCTTCAGCCTTCACATTGACCTTTGTCTCTCAGAGGCATTTCAAAGGAATTCTCTGACGTATTTCCTAGATTTGGTAAACTGAGATCACACAGTATAGCCCTTAGGATGCTACACCGAGCCCAAGCCTATTCTCTTCCTGGCTCGGTTCAAAGTCCATAACCCAGAGTAGGTGCCAAGTGCTTGGAACCTTCAAGACCAGGGCTGCAGGTCTCCACTCCTGCCAAGATCCTCCCTGGCAATAGGCATGCCAACCCACTCAAGAGTCAACACCAAAACTGTATCTTTTTTACTATTGTTGTCTTTGTTGTTGTTGCTCCAACTAGAATTTTGAGATGTAGAAGAGGCTTTGGGACTCCTACAGCCCAAGGATGCCCACATTCTCTGGCCAGAATTGAAGGCTGAGTAGAGTCCTCATGCCACCAAGCGCTGAGAAGCCATTCACATGGGATTTCTTTTATCTTATTTATGGAATTTTGTATTCTAAGTTATTCAATATTTGCATCCTTACTTTCATCATTAAAACAAGTTTTTAACTTCCATATTCCCTCAGAAAACTTAAGGCTACCCACGATGTTTTATATTTTTTCATAGCCTATGTTTATTTTATAAATTCAGGCTTATACTTTAGCCCTTCAGCCCTGTGCAAAAGGCAGCAATTTAGTCTCTTCCCTTCCTCCTACAAGGAAGGCGCCTACTGCTTGAATACATCGGGTCACTCAACCAAGAAAGGACCTTGGAGGCAGACCCAGATCTCAAAGACACTGTTCAGGGACTCATTACCCTGAAGAGCCACACAGTTCACAACCACTCAGTCATTCTAACTCATAAGGCCACGGGCAACTTTTAAATGTCCCCAAACATCTGCTACATATTTGGGTACTTTAAGATTGGTGCGCTTCTTCCTCCAGCTTGACCCAAGTCTACAAAAGGGGAACTGATTCTTTCCTGGCACCCAATAAAACTCTTCAGCCTTGGGACTATTTCTTCCCAGACCCCACATATTCTGTCCCCATTCATTCCCATTTTCAAAATTAAAAATATAAGCTACTTAGTGGCTACAAGTCATAGAGCTAGTATGACAGTAACCTTCCCGTTGTTATGGCAGTGCCCGAGGTCAACAACTTACAAGGAGGCAACATTCATTTTGGTTCATCCGACCCACAGTCACTTGGCCCCACTATGTTGGACCTGCTATGAGCCAGAGCACAGCTGCAGGAAAAACATGGAGGAGCACATCTGCTCGCCTCATGTGGCTGGAAATTAAGAGCAAGAGATGGATGGGATGCTGGAGTCCCAATCACTCCTCCCTGAAATGGCCTCACTTCTTTTAACTAAGCTCTGCCTCCTACAGTCTCTTCTACCTCCCAACCATGCAAAAGGCTTCCAACCAAACCTGTAATTCCCAAGACCTCAGGAGGCACTGCAGATTTAAAGCCTAGCACTCAGGAGCATCATCTACAATGGAAGTGAAGCCTAAAAGCAAGACCAAGACCACATCTACTCAAAAGAAACCTCATCAGAAACACATGGCTGGGCTCAGGTGAGACCTGCTGACTCCTTTGCTAACAATAGCTCCTGAGCTAGTGCTACCTACTGTATCTACTCTGCATTATAGCACATGGTAAAAATTTCACTGTGTGCCTCACAGTCCAAAGTAAAAATGAGGAAAGGACCACACTAATAATAAAGTCATGTTTGGGAACTATTAGGGGTGTCATATACAGCTTTTATTCGTCATTTACTGTTGAGTGTGTGTGTGTGTGTGTGTGTACACGCACACACAAACACACACACACGCTCTCATGCAGGGGGCATCTGTGTGCGACACCATGCATGCATAAATTAGAGAAATACCTTGCCTGTTTGAGGCACAGTTTCTTATTGTTTGTGGTTGCATTTATCAGACTAGCTTTTCTCCAGACTTTGGGAGATCCTCCTGTCTCCATCTTCCACCTTAGTGTGGGACTGCTAGTATTACAGATGCATGCTACCATGTGTAGGTTTACATGGGTTCTGGGGATCTAAACTTGGGTCTTCATGCTTGTGTGACAAGCACTTTATCACTGAGCCACCATACACATCTTAACACAGGAGATGGAAACGGGGAGCACTTTCTATCTCCAGGGGACATGTGGCAGTGTCTAGAGGTAACTGTAGCTGTCACAGATGCAGGAAGCACATGTGCTATTATCATTTGTGTAGCGGAGGACAGGAATGCTGCTAAACGCTCTACAATGAGGAGGATAGCCTCCACAGCAGGATCTGCCTGACCAAAATGTCAGCAGTACTGAGGGTGAGCCTCCTGAGCCTGGCAGCACCAGAAAAGATGACAGCAAGGTTATGAGTTGTGTTCTTCCTGGCGGTGGCCTGCTTGGTGTGGACATAGCTGAATTTCCTGGATCCCAGGAGAGGCATCCAGATAGAGGAGATGGCCTGTTTTGAAGGATTTACATCCACTCAACTTTGCCCAGTACCTAATTCTCAAGCCTTCCAGATTGGTGGCTCTCCAGGGCTAAGGGCACTTCCCACTAGGCCTCTCAAAGCCTTACAGTATTTGCCTGGGGGAAAAAAAGAGCAATGCTGAAGGCGCTCACCTCTTCACATTGTCACCCACCAAAGGACCTCCTAGTGGACTTAAAAAGGCCACAGAAATGAAAAACACAATATTCCAGGACTCTACAACTTCCTGTTAATTGTGAAATCCTATGATTCTAGTTAGTCAACAAGGGGATAGAACAGACACTTTAGTTTGAATTCTAAGTTCTGTTTTGCAAAAATGTGCCAACCAAAGGAGGAGGGAGAAATACAGCTAAAATAAAAATATCACAACCTCAAGTATATGCAATATACCTACAAAGATATATACATATTTCTGCATTCCCATTGTTCTGGGCAACTGTACACCGGCCTGTCACCCTGACTTTCAAGGTGGACTCACCAGTGCTTTCTAGACAGAGAAAGTACATGACTGAGTCACCAGCCTAAGACATTCTCCACTGACTCTAGCTGTACCCACAGCTCTGCAGAAGACAGGGCTCCCCAGAGAAGCTGACTTCCCTCCCTCCCTCCCTCTCTTTCACACACACACACACACACACACACACACACACACACACACACACACACAGTCTCCAGGACCATAGAGTACAGGAGCTGTTCTACAAAGAAAATCCTCCCCTGTAAAATAAAGGGTAAAAGTAATGCACCAGGCAACAGGACAACAGGCCTGACATTCTAGACCTGGTTACAAATTTGTCAGTATACCTTCTCTTTGGAAGGTGATGAGAAAGAGTGAATCGCGGGCCCAGCAATGCTACACACAGGAGCCCCAACATCTCCACTCACCACAAACTTCCTAGCACATCCATCATCTATAACACAAATGAGAGGACCCAAAGATCATTCAGAGAGTGCAGGGCACTAGAGAACACTCTGAGAGCCTCCACAGACAACCCACATGCTGCTACTTGACAAGAGAGAGTTAATGTCCTGGGGCCAAGGCTGCCTCTCAGCATGTTCAAATGTGAAATCATAATAAAGACACTGAGGATTTAGTCACGGGCCCTCCCCTCCGCCATCAGATGGAATGGCAAAAATGCAGAGTGCTGGGAGCGAGGGCAATTTCATTTTCCCCCTAACCATGCAAAGAATTGGCATTTGAAATGAGCATCTCATCAGCCTTCCAAGAATGCTCATGGCTGGCTGCTAACATTAGCAAGAATAAAAGTGATCCTATGCTAGCCCACATTTCTCATTATTGAGACCAAAGCACCTGGTAGCCTCGCAGGCCACAGGGCTCTGCTCATTAGTCGTATCTTACAAGGCAGGTACCAGAGCAGCACAGGAAGTGAAATCAGATCAAATCAATGAACGGGAACAAAAAGACACCACTGCCCTGGGATCAGGCTTTACTTTCTCTACCATGTCACAAGGACAAGCTAAGTGGCAGCAGAAACAAACGATGCATAAAAACCAAAGTGGTAGCCACCAGGGGAGAGAACTCTTAAGCCTGTCATTTCTTAGGCAGCTAGGATCTGCAGGACAACCAGTGTGGCGCAAACACCGGAGCCTCAGCCAGGCAGCTGCTGGGCAGTGGGAAACAGGGTAAGGCCACCCACCAAGAAGGTAATGGTGGGGAGCACTGGTAAGATCTCTAAGTGGTGATAGGAATCTATCCAAACAGCAGAACTTATTTTGTGTGTCTGTGGGCTCACGTGTTCATGTGTATGCCTGTGCATGTGCACAACTGCATGCTTGTGTGTAAATGCCACAGGTTAGCCTTCTAAGTTATTCTTCAGTGACTACCCCACCTTGTTTTCTGTGACAGGGGACTCTCACTGGCCTGCGGCTTTCAGATTTGTCTAGGCTGGCTGGCCAGTGAGCTGCAGAGGTCTGCCTGTCTTTGCTTTCCCAGCACTGGGTTTACTTGTACAAACCACCATGCCTCGTTTCTTCATGTGTGTCCTGAGTGTCTGTGTGGGCAGCACTTTACTAACTGAAGCATCTCCTCGGCCTCAGAACCTGACTTTGAAGAGAGAGGGGGGAGGGGCGGGCACAGGGGAGAGCACTAGGGCATTCACACTCCTTAGTCAGTAGGGGTCAGAGAAAGAGAAAGCCAGTGGGTGGTTACTCCACACCCCGGGTAGTTTTTTTTTAAGTTTATTAAATACAGAAGAATCTCTTCTCTTCCTCATCCACTAATAAAGCTGGAAGGTGAGAAGGAAGATATGGAAGCCTCAAGAGATGGGCAGAGAAAAAGGCAGTGTTACCTCTAACCTAAAGAAGCCTGCCCACAGAGCTCTATTGTGCCACAGCCACTCAACCTGCGAGACACAAGGGGACTTCTTGGGGATCTTCAGGACTTTGAGAGCTTCCTCCCACACTGTCTAGTGGAGGCTGCCCCGGGCTGCGGTCAGGAAATTTCTTCACTAGAAATAGCTAGCTAGATGATTTCTTAACAGGAGTATTTTAATTAAGAATGAGACATAAGGCCTTACAAGGGAGAAAGAGAACTCTTCAGAGGATGCTGGCCCAGCCTGCAGCCTCCATGTGGTTCCCATTCCCACCAGGCTGCCTTTAAGCTTGCTCTCCTAGAAGGAAGGCTTATCCCAGCTGGCAAGGCCAAACCCATAGCTCAGAGCCATCTCTTCCGGCTCAGAATTCTCATTCTCCAGTCGTGAGCATCTAACTTTCTTCCTCAAAACAGGCTGCACCCTCTAGCAAAACAGACTTTCCCGGAGCCACGACACATCTTGTCCCAGAATCACCATCCAGACCTGGCAAATGTTCACCCTGGGAAGCTAGACCCTCACAGTTTGGGGAAGATGAGTCAACAGCTAAAAACCAAGAACCCAACAGGCAGGGACACTTTCCAAAACACAGGGCCCTAACAACCTTCCAGCTAGCTCCCTTGAGTGAACAGCCCAAAGGCTGTTTGGTAAACCCAGGCCGGTGGCCAGCTATGAAGCACAGAGACCAATCCCTCTGCCTAGTCCTTTCCTGGAGGCTGCCATGAGATGATTCACTATAAAGCTGCTGCTAGTGTCATTTGGTTTATTAAAAACAACAAAACTAAGAAACCAATTAACAAATAAAAAAATCTGACACAGTCCTTCATCTTGACATCTACGGAGAAAAATTGAATGTAGGGCTGTGTGGATACACCTCAGTTGGTAAGGTGCTTGCCTCACTTGTGTGACCTTCTGGGTTCAAGCCCCAATACTACATAAAACCCAGGCATAGTGTAACCTATAATCTATAACCAGTAGTGAAAGAAGTATGGAAGTTCAAGGTTATCTTTGACTACATAGCAAGTTTGAGGCCAGAATGGATTATGAGAGAGAGAGAGAGAGAGAGAGAGAGAGAGAGAGAGAGAGAGCGCACATGGTAGCTAAATGCCCTGGGCTACATCAGCAGCTTGGATGGAATCCAATAGCACTTCGACTTTTCTGTGCTGATCGGGTCACTCTTGAGGCAGCAGCAATGCCCCCGCTGAGCTCTGCATACGCCCTTCCACCTATATGGAGGGGGCCTGTACCTGCTGCTTGTCCTCACCTTCCTCCAACTCTTCAGATTGCCACGCGAAGCAGTCATCCTCTCTGCCAGCCAAACTCTGGGTGTCTTGCTCTTTCTGTCATCCTAGGGCCTGTAACTGTCTGCTCAATCACTGAGTGCACTGGAAAATGCAGAGCAAACATACTGGAAATGCCTTCCCTGGGGATAAGCCCACCATATCAAAGGCACAGAGATCATTATCTACAGTAGCTTCATTCATCAGAGCCAAAGTTGGGGGAACCTACCCCAATGCCCATGTACAGAAGGACATGAACATGAAATGTCCCCCATAGACTCATGTGGTTTTTGTTGTTGTTTTTAGGGGTTTTAAATTTTTACTTATCTTACTTTATATGTATGAATGTTTTGCCTGCATGTATGTCTGTATATTATATGTGTGCAGTGCCTGAAATGGCCAGAAAAGGGTGTCAGATCCCCTGAACCTGGAGTTACAGACTGTTGTAAGCTGCCATATGGGTGCTGGGAACCAAACCTGAGTCCTCTGGAAGGGCAGCCCATGGCTGCTCTTGAGAGTCATCTGTAGAACCATCTCTCCTACTCATGTGTTTTAACATTTTGGTCCTATGTTTGGCAAGGCTGTGGAGAAAGTGGGTCACTGGGAGGAGGCCTTCAGGCTTTGTAGCCTGCCCCCACTTCCTGTTCACCCCTGAATGTGGGTGCAATGTGACCTGCTTAACCCTTGCTCCAGCTGCCATGTCTTACCCGCACTATGACTGAAAGTATCCTCTGAGAGTGTGAGCCAGAACAGAACTGTTTTTGGGTTTTTTTTTATTGTTGTTGTTGTTGTTGTTTTATTTTAGACAGGGTCTCACTATGTAGCTCTGGTTGTCCTGGAACTCACTATGTAGTCTAGGCTGGCCTTGAACTCACAGAGATTCTCCTGCTTCTGCCTGCCAAGTGCTGGCATTAAAGGCCTGGCTGCAAACATTCCTTCTTTAAGCTACTTCCTGATGTTGTGTCGCAGTGGCCAAAAAGGTAACGCACAGAGATGGAAATATAAAGGACACGAGGGTGAGGTGGACAGACCTATAGCCCTCATAAGGCAAACAGGTCCTCTAAGCATTATTCTGGGGGAAAAAAAAGCAACCAGAAACAGAAAAACTTGGTCAGTCTAGTCATAAAATGTCAGGATGGTGGCTCTGGGAGAGACATACTACCATGAGGTCAGGTACCGAGTGAGCTTGGAGCACATCAAACATTTCCCAAGACCAAAACCCACCAGGACACAAGACAGCCTGTTATGATCTCTCTGCAGACCCTCAAAGAAACCTGGGTCCGAATCAATGTTAGTGGGAACAGAAATGGGATGGGATGAGAACGTTGTTAATGTTACTGCCTGAAGCAGACATAGCACTTTTTCCTCCTTCTCCTTTTTTGGGACAAGAATCTCATGCATCTCAGGCCAGCCTCAAACACACTATGTAGCCAAGAAAGAGCTCAAAGTTCTACTCCTCCTGCCTCTGACTCCATTCCCCAAGTGCCAGGATTACAAGTGTGCACCACCATTCCTTGTTCATGTGGTTCTGGGGATAGACCCCAGGGCATGCTAGGAAAGCACTCAGCCAACTGAGCCACATCCTCAGCCCCTGGTGGGCACTTCAGTAGGCACCTGAAACCTAACTCTTTCCATAAATTTCTGACTTAGTCACAGAAGAGAGAGAGAATAGCAGGCAGGAGTGACCTAGTGCTTCTAAGATGTTTGTGTCTCTCAAATATTTGATGAAGACTGATCGCTTTTTAAGTATATTTATTTGCTAATTTACATGTATATCTATGTGCATATGTGTATATATGTGCAGCACACCTGTGTGGTACCATAGGGGCTCAGGAGACGGCATCAGATCTTGAGTTATAGACAGTTGTGAGCTACTATGTGACTGCCAGGAACAGTACCTGAGTCCTCTGCAAGAGCAGTAAAGGCTGTGTCATCTCTCCAGGTCCCAAGTCTTAAACGGAGGTGATAGCTATATAGTCCCATAGCAACTATGATTTGAAGGTCACGATATGGATAGAACCATAGCAAGCAGAGGAGGGACAAAAGAAAAATAGAGTCTACCCTGGGACACCTAGGGTTCAACCAGGCCAACTACAGGTTTGTATCTCCTTTTGAGCTGACAGGCCCAAAAGGTAAGACTTGACTGCACCATTGTCTTACTGTTAACTAAGAAAAAGACTCAGATTTGTGCAGCCAGGCACACTCGTGCACACTCATTTGCAGGCTGATGTGTATACATGTACACACGCATATTCCTACCTCTAGCCCTGCCATTTTTTTTTCTCAATTGTAAAGTCGTATCACAAGGCAGAAGAACAGTGTAATGGTATTCAGGAACTGGTGTCACCCTATTCAGTATGGTACTTGATATTTTACCTTCTTCTATCATTCTACTTGTTTCTGCCCTATGAGGCAGAAAGAGCAGATTAACTGATCTCTAATTCACTTTTTCGGGGAAACTAGAGTTCACCAGTTACAGCCCAAACCATGTGGGTCAGCAGACCTCAGGAATTGTGGTGTCACTATTATAGCCTTCTTTCATGCCTGCTAGTCACAGGATGGAAGGGACAGAAATGACAGGAGAGCCGAGAGAAGGAATCACTGTTAAATAGGCTGGGGAACCTGAGGGTGACAGGGCCATCGCAACCACGCACCACCTGAGAGTTGCTGCCTGCAGAGTCTCTCCACCTACTAAAGGCTGGCACATCCCAGAAATGGCACCAAATAACACAACAGGGTGGGGAAATGACCAGTGGGTAAAATGTTTGCTGCTGCAAGCATGAGGACCTGAATTTGGATCCCCATCATTTTAAAAAGTCTGGCCAACTTGATGATCTGCAGATTCAGTGAGAGACCCTGCCCCAGAAAATAAAGGTGGCCAGTTACTGAAGACACTGGCTGTTGACCTTTAGCCTCACATACACGAATGCCCACACGCACATCCTGGCGCATCTGTTACACACCCACAAAGCACAGATTCACCACACTGTACATACACACAAAACCCAACATACAAGCCCAGCCAATCAGGCCATTGTCCTCGAGCCACAGTTCATCTGCAGCTAAGAATGAGAAATCAGAAATACACCAAGAACCAGGCCCCCAAAGTGAACAATTTCAAGCTTGCTACTTCTCTTTTTCTTAAGGTGTACTTTATCTTTAATTATGTGTCTATGGGTATGTGTGTGGGGGGGAGTATTATGTGTATGTGTGAGTGCAGGTGCCTGCGGAGTCCAGAGAAGGGCATCAGACAAGCAGTTGTGAGCCATCTGATGGGAGTGCTGAGAACTGAACCCAGATCCTCTGCAAGAGAACTACTAACTCTTAACCACTGAGCCATCTCTCCAGCCCTGCAAAGTTACTACTTTTAATTCCATCTCACGAAGTCAGAGGAAAGGCAGCAGGCTGACCTTGTCTGACACACAGCATGAAGGGGCATTGGAAAAAGGCCCAGGCACAAGAGCCAGCTTTGTCCCCACATTCGCCATTACTGCATAAGCTCTTACTGTGACCAAGATGCCAGCGTGGCTGGAGAGAAGCAACTGGCCAATAAAGGCACCATTGTTACCCATACTGGCTAAGATTTCCACATCCCAGGGTAGGGAAGTCGAGGCTAACAATGCTAGGTATGAAACAGTTGGACAGGCCTGACTGTCACACCAACGTCACTGAGGGAAACTGCTTTTTCCACTTTTCTGGCAAAGTTGTTTCCAAACGTACCAAATTTTCATGCATGGCTAATTACACAAGAGGATCAGGGCTCTGACATGCCACACAAAAGGAAAACACAACAGGGACCTGCTCGGGTGTCAACAGAAATGAAGGAGAGACTGCCGGAGGCCAAGTGGTAAGGCAGTGAGTGAAAAGGTGACTTGACCACTGCCCCTCATCATCCTTCATCTGCCAGCACACTGCCACACACGTGGGCAAGCGTTCACCTATACACACTCCTATACACTTTCCCTTTGTCAAGCTCCTCAGCACAGAGTCTACAGTCTAGAGACTAATGTCTACAGCCAGCTCCCAGCCCCTTTACCGCTGTTCCAGCAGGAATTCCTGGTCTTAGGACAAGTTTCTTGAAAGCCAGCAGAAGTCTGACCCCAAGAAGATGAGACCTGCCGCAGCAGCAGACCCTGCTTTCAAGAAATTAAAGCTGAACCAAGCGAGATTGCTCAGCAGGTAAAAGTGTATGGTGTGACCTGAGTTCAATCCCTGAAACCCACATTAAGAACCCCAATGACGTAGTGAGCATCTGCAATCCCAGTGCTCCTACCATGAGAAGGAACATGGAAACAAGAATGATACACAAACTGGCAGGCCAACTAGCCTGGAGTACATACAACAGCAGAAACAAGAGACCTTCCCTTGGCGGGGTGGAAAGAGAGAGCTACCTTCCAAAAGCTGTGTCCTGCCACCTCCACATCCACACTGTGGCACCCATAAAGGCACAAATAATAATAAGAATCTGCCATTCATCACCAGAAAAGCAAACGCTAGTGAGGACATGGACAAAGAGGACACATACATTGTGGCTAGGAAGGTAAACCAGTCCAGTCATTACAAAAACCAGCATGGAAGATCCTCAAGAAAAAACTGACCACATGACCCAGATACACCAAGTCTGGCTATTTACCCAAAAGATTTTAAGACAACATATAACAGAGATGCTTACACATCAATGTTTACTGCAGCACTACATATAACAGCAAATTTAAGGAAAATTAAATTAAATTAAACCAACCTAGGTGTCCATCAACAGAAGGATGGATCAAGGAAAAGTGGTATGTGTGTATATATATATATATATATATACACACACACACACACACATATATGATCAAACTTTTTCTAGCTATCAAGAATGAAATTCTGGTGTTTGCAGGACTTTAGGACAATGGAGACAATTGTAGATATTATTAAATGAATTAAGCCAATCTTAGGACCACAAGCATCTCACTTCCTGTTATTTGTGTGTCCTAGACTTGTATGTACAAAAATCATACATGTACAAAGGGCAGCAAAGTAGAAATGAAATCACCCGGGGAAGAAAGGACAAACAGGAGGAGAAGAGGAGTGTGGTGAAGTTTAGAGGGTGTGCTTCGAGTACATTACAAATTACATATAAACCCTTAGCTCACGATTACTAAGAAACCATGCCATACTGAACTGTTTGCCCCCCCCCCACCCCCATCTCTGGTGGGATGCCAGGAGATGAGGCCTCTAGTAGAAAATTAAGATGAGGTCAGAAGGTGAAGGACATCATAATGAAATTAGTGGTCTTATGTTAAAAGACACTGGCATAATTACCTCACCACATGGTGCCTCTGTCATATGAGGTCACAGGAAACAGTCTGCAGGGCAGCAAGAGGGCCCTCACCAGAGCCACACACCAGCACTTGGACCTGGGATCCCATTCTCTGGAGCCATGAAGAAATGTATTTCTGCTCTTATGTCCATGGGGTTTTGTTACAGCAGGCTGAGCTGACTAATAGAAACCCCATGAAGATTGCTCTTGACCAGAGACAGACAATGCTAAGGGCAACTGGGGCAGTAAGGCAGGCATTGACAAGCTGTGAAAATTAGCCAGTCAGGCACAATGTCCAACTGTCAGGTCCTTTCCCACACCACAGCTTGCCAACCCAGTGCCCGCATGCCAAAGAGCCCGGCATTGCAGGGGAAAAGAGCTAGAAACAGTCTATCCTGTGAAACACTCAGTTGTACCAGAATTGGCCCAGAAACCCTTGAACGCATGCATTCTCCCAGGGAGCTCAGAGCCTAGTAACACTTGACAATCTAAACTTAGCCAGAGAAAGAGTCTGCTCAGCTCTGCCTGTCTCTTACATGGCCCAGTAAGTGTCACTACCTCCTTTGGCAATAACTTGTCTTGGGAGTGCTATAAATACCACCTGAGTGATGAATACCAGGAACGGCTTCATGGTTTCCAGGCACTGGCTTTGTGACAGAGGTATCAAATTCAAAGTCGCCTGCGCAAGATGCCAACCCAGAGAACACATAAATCCCCTGAGGCCCCACCCTGTCATAGCTCTACTACTGATCCACATTGCTAGCAAGTAGGAAGCTATGGGGCAGAAGACATTTGAGATGACAGGAAAGGATAAAGTAGAGACTGGGGAGACAACTCACATGGTAAAGTGCTTACCTTGCAAGCACTTTGGGACCTGAGTTTGAAACTCATAGTCATTTGCTTGTTTGTGTGTTTATGATAGGGTCTCACTATATAGTCTAGGGTGGTCTGAAACTCACTATGTAAACACAGGTACTTACAGAGATCCACCTGCCTCTGCCTCCTGAGTGCTGGAATTAAAGGCTTGCCCCACCACACCCAGCTAGAATCTGGGTGGTTTTGGTTTAGTTTGGGTTGGTTTTTAAAGCTGGCATGGTAGCATGAACATGTAATTCCAGTGCTAGGGGGGAGAAGACGGGCAGATCCCTGGAGTTCACTGGCCAAACCAATGAGAGGCCCTGTGTTCCCTGCAAGAAAGGTGGATGACATCTGAGAAATAAGACCTGAGATTGTCCTCTGGCCTCCTATGGTGGCATACATGTGCACTCACACAAACACACAAAGGACAAAAGGAGTTTGGGCCTACTGAGATTACCAGAACTAGTTTAGAGCTTTGAAGAGAGGAGCTGCAGAAATGAAGGCAGGCCTGGGCTATTTATTTATCACCTGTGGCTGTGCTCAAGGGATTCTCAATTGATGTCTACAGAATGAATCTAAGGGCTGTGGGTCTCAAGGGGTCAGGGTTTGCTTCCCCGATATGGAGGAACAAGGCCAGCTAGACCCCTTCATCTGGGAAGTAAAGGTGAAATGAAAGAAGGGGTGGAGGCCGGGAGGCATGGCCCAAGAGGAAGGCCAAGGCACAGCAGCCGGAGGTTAACACCAAGAACGAGTCCCACGATGGTGTTAACCAGTGAATCCCAAAGGGCGCCTATGAACCCAAGGGGAGGTCTGGCCATCCAAGGGCTGTTGGAAGCCTTTCAGAATGGTGTTCTAGTGCAACAGTCACACAGGAACCAGAGCACGGACCAGAGGTACAAGCCACTCTAAATGTATCCAGGGACACCTCACAACTAACACTAGGTGTGCAGATGAAAATATTAATCAATCACTCCCTATACAGATACAGGCATATCTGTAACAACCTCTGCCAGTCTGACTATGCAGAACTTCCTATCTTTGTGTTTTTATGCCTTCAGGTTCTCCCCTCTCCTACTGACTATCTGATATCTTCATGTTCCTGGTGGGATCTGCACCTCCATGAACCCCTTTCCAAGCTCCTCATCATGCATGCCATCTCCTTACCGGGACACACCTATTGACTCATAAATTGCAGCCTTTCCTCACCCAGTCAAACCCCAGCCTGTTGTCGCACACACAGTGAGGGCTTTCTGGTCCACGCTGTCTAACCCTGATCCTGTTAATAAAGTAAATCCAGAAAGGAGTATCCTGCAAAACATTACTATTTCAGTTAAAAAGATCGTTTTCTTTAAAAGGGTTGACAAGATAGCTCAATGAGTAAAGGCATTTGTCATGAAACTTGACTGACTGAGACCAATCCCCAGAACTCATGGAGAGGTAGAAGGAAAGAACCAATTTCAAAGTTGTCTTCCATGTGCCATGCATCCTCCCACCCCTACCCACACACACAATGGTAATAGCAAAAATAAAAATAGAAAGTTCCTTTTCTCCTTCCTTTTCTCCAATTCTTTGTACTCCATAACAGATCTAACTTTATGCACACGCACACACACACACACACACACACACACACACACACACACACACACACCAATGATCCCCTCAACATGTCTTTGCTGTCAGCCCCTTCACAGATGTCAAAGGACAAATGCATCCTTGTACAGGGGCCTAGACAGAAAGAAAAGCACCAGTTTCACATGGTTGGTCAAAAGAAGGCAGAGTCTTGGGAAGAACGCTCCACAAGCCATCTCCTCAGGGCCCTGTCCCAAGGAATGCTGTCCTCTCTAGGCTCTCCAAGTCATTCCTCAGATTGAGGGAAGACAGCTTTCCCGGGATTAAGCCAAACCTTCAATGCTGAACCCTCCATCAGGCCAATGGCTTCTCCTACCCCTAGTAGCAAGATGAAATCCATAGTGACAAGTCAGAGGGAGGCTGTAGGGAAAGCAGTGGTGGTGGGTGGGGGCATGCAGCCAGCTTCCTGAGGAGGCACCCACCAGGAACCTCACAACTAATGATCACATCTATTAATCTGCCTCATGAAGGTATTCCCACCCGGCATCATAAAACTTTCATTCAGGCCATCCAACCGGAGCCTGGCAACCCTGGAGAACCAGGCTCCCAGCCAGTTGACCACTCAGTGACCTAGACACCAGAGTCACTGGGCACAAAAGTATTGCAGCCCACACTCCCCAGTGCATAGGGATGGCAGCTGAAGCCCACCCTCGGAGTCCCAAGGGTCCCTTCCTCCTCCCCTTTAGCACAAACATTTTCTGGGACTGCTCTATAAAATGACAACAGTTGAAAAGGAACATCCAGAGTTGAGTCATTAAACTGCAAGGCCCCTTGGGGGAAAGAAAAGGCCAAACCCAGCCACAAATTGTTAGGCTTCAAAACCCCAACAGAAAGTGTATCTGTCCCTGTTTTAGGGGGAACTTAGTATCCAGCCCTCTCCTCTGACCCACAGAGGCCCTTTAGGCAGGACCACCACTCACATCTCCCACCAGTTGCTGTGGGGGTCGGCCCTTGGCAGCCATGGTGGTCCTGGCCTGGCCTGGCCTGGTAAGAAAAGCACCCAACAGCTGCTGATTTCCACCAGCAGCTACAAGAAAAGGCTCAAACTCTCCACAACCTTCAGAATATCATTTTCTAGCCTCCAAAACACTCAAGAGAAAGAACCAGCCAGCACACTGGCCCCAGGCCCTGAACCAAAGGAGAACGTGTTAGAGGAAATGGTCCCATGGAAAATGCAGGAAATGGGTGACTCAAGTCTGATCTGCCTCACTCAACACAGACATCTTTGAATTCTCACATGGGAGTCTGACTAAGGACGCCATCATTAAAAAAAAAAAAAAAAAGATAGATAGATAAAATAAATTCCAGGAGATTCACCGTCAACCAAGGAAGGAAGGGAGAGGGGCTTGAAATCAAGTTTCAATTATTCACACTCCATAAAGCCACCACCCAGCTGCTGGGACTCCCGATCAACAGAATAAACCACAGCCAGAAGAAGATGTGCAGCAGCCTGCCCATCAAAAGCTCCCTCCCTGGGTCTATGTCCTAGTCAGGTTCCAGGGCACTTGCAAATAAAGGACCCTTTGTTAGAGCTCCTACTTTCACATCTGCCATACATAGATCCTATTGTCACAGAGCGTAAGTGTGGGTATAAAGAAAGAGGCATCAAGATTAACACAGTTGGCAGAGAAACACTGGGAGCCCACCCCTACCTGGGCTATACTTAGCAAACAGAGCCATGTGCAAAAAGGACATTGCAGAGAGAGATGGGTGCTATAAAACTGACCTACAAAGGACCAGAACCATATGTCATGTGCTTTTGAGCAGCTATCTTCCCAGGTCCCTAGCCCACTAGAGAACCCTTTTTCTATGTTTGCATAAACCACCTCTATTTCAAATACTATCCTCACATTTCTTGGCCAATGCATTGTTCTGAGACACAAGAAGCCAGCAGTCTCAGCGGCTACTCTCTCTTGACTACAAACTATGTCCTTACCATTGGATCAGCAGCTACTTAAACATCTGAAAACCCAATCAACTGATGTCTTTGCAGTTATTTTCCAAACCATATCTAGGACCCACGGTTTCAATATTCTCCCCACAAAAAAATAAAAGTAAGTTCACAATATCGAATTACCCCTCTGCCTCTCTGGCATCAAATCCAATCCTCTTCCAAGATCCATCCAGTTAACTACGAACCTTTTATTGATAGACTAGGAGGCATTCACCAGTGGACCGTGCAGGTCTGGTTACTGAAACTACATGGCAGCTCACTCAACGTTTGGAACATATTTATAACTTAAAGGCAGTTCACTGTTTATCGGTTCATTTAAGTGTAGCTGGGCACCCTGGGTTATATGGCAACATCCAGTCACCATCATAGCAAAGAAAAATCCTGACATCTGGGAACAGCTGGAACAAGCTGGGAATCCCCAGCTGTGAGCTCATTCTACATAGATTAACAGCGCTCCAGCCCCGCCCCTCTGGGGAAGAAGACAGGAAAGCGGGCAGGAGGATCTCCTCTGCACAGTAAGCATGGTCCATTCTTCTCTACCTAACATGGTTGGCAAAGCATCAACACAGGCTGAAAAGAGGGCTCAGCAGTGAAGAATGTTTGCTGCTGTTCATGCAGAAGGTTTGAGTTCAGTTCCCGGTAACCACACTGAGTGGCTGGCTCACCACAGCCTCTAAGCCCAGTTCCAAGAGATCCAGCAACTTCTACGTCTTTCACAGACACCTGTACTCAGACATACACACATACCCGTACACAGACACACGAAAGCATATGTGTGTTAACAAAAAAATTAAAATAATTTTAAAGATTTCCAAATGACTGAAGAGACCTAACATAGCTTAATGGTTGACAATTTCAATTTTTTATTTATTATTTATTTTTTCTACATGTGGGGACACACTGGGGATTAGTTAGTTACTCAGGGGACTGTGGCTCTTGACCCTGCAGTCCTGCCTTCTGGCATTCACCTTCTCCTTTACTCTCAAACGTCTACTCCAACCCCAAGCTTATCCCCCAGAAGCAAATGGAGTCTGGCATGAAGTTTTGACAAAGCCATGCCTGAAGGACTGGGATCCACATGGCCCCCACTTACCACCTGCCACTCTACAGGGGCCCCACCTCCTAAGATATGCTATATCCCCAAAGCTTCCACTGAGAAATTAAGCAGCTTTGCTTCAGGTCTTGAAAGCGAATGCTCTGACACATTATTTTTTCCTACTGCTGAAGAGTTTAAAACTAGCATACAATATTTTACATTAAAATCTGTTATCACTTTTCCTACACATCAAAAGCCAATTTTCCCCCAAAATGGCAAAGCTGAGACATCACTAAGGAATGCAAAAGAAGCCAGGTGTCTGGCAAAATTATTCAAATAAAGCCCTCTCTTTGAAGAGAAAAGGAGCCCCTAGATAAAGGAAACACTGGAAACAAATATTCTTGTCTTGGTCATCTTAGAACAGCATAAGTCACTTTGTAGAATGTCAAATTCAGTCAGAGCTTGGGTTGTCCTGTGAAACTTCAAAAATACTCTTAGGTAGATCTGTGACCCTCAAGCTCCTTTTGTATTGTTCTGTAAGTCAGTTAAATGGCTAAGCTGTAAAAAACTGAAAAATAAATTCCTCTGTATTTTTCATTTTTTTAAGATTTATTTTTTTAATTATGTCTCTGTGTGTCTATATGTGTGTGTGTGTGTGTGTGTGTGTGTGTGTGTGTGTGTGTGTGTGTGTACATGTGTGCACATGAGCATACTTGAGTACCATTGTCCAGAGAGGTCAGAAGATAATCTCAGATCCCCTGGAGCTGGAGTTACAGGTAGTTGTGAACCACTTGATGATATCAGTGCTCTGAATGGAATTCAGGTTCTCTGCAAGAGCTCTTAACTGCTGATCCATCTCTCTGGCCCCTCCTCAGCATTCTCTGATTTAAGCTGTAGCACCAGACTGAAACATGTATGTCCTCCTCCATCCTGGGCATCTTGGAAGTAATCAACATGCCATCTCTCAATGAATGATGCTCCATGGGGTTTAGAAAAGAACACACGACCGAGAGTGCTCTGGAGGTACAATCATCACTCAGAGATGAGGGCAAATGGAGAAGCAAAACTCATACAGCTTGGGCTGGAGAGATGGCTCAGCGGTTAAGAGCACTGGCTGCTCTTCCAGAGGTCATGAGTTCAATTCCCAGCAACCACATGGTGGCTCACAACCATCCATAATGAAATCTGGTGCCCTCTTCTGGCCTGCAGATATACCTGCAGACAAAACACTGTATACATAATAAATAAATCTTTAAAAAAAAAACAAAAAAAAAAAAAAGAAAACTCATACAGCTTACACAAGACCAGCCTAATAGGACTACAAACTTTAGAACATTTGCAACTCAGGATCTTGGTAACTGCTACTTATCACCACCAACCATTGGCTGTACCCATTTGAAAGCAGCAATGATTCAACTGCAGGGAACTCTGACTCTTCAGTACCATAGGTTGGGCCCCACAGCACATGCATCGCCCAGACCTTCCTCAGAGTGACCTTAGGCTGAGTTCTAATGTAATAAATTGAGGCAGATCTATGCAGGACTCATTAGGCCCAAGGACAGCCAGGCTGGTTCTGTCCCACTTACGAAGTCCACAATTGGGACTTGTTGGAAATACAGACTCTTGTCCTTCTCACTAGCAAATTCTGATGCAATGGCAGCCAGCCCTGGGGCTGGGCTTTAAAAACTCAATCCTGGACCAATGTCCTCGTTAGAGTTACTATTGCTATGATGAAACACAATGACCAAAGGCAAGTTGGAGAGGAATGGGTTTATCTGGTTTATTCTTCCACATCGCTATTATTTAAGGAAGTCAGGACAGGAACTCAAGCAGGGCAGGAACATGGAGGAAAGAGATGACACAGAGGCCATAGAAGAATGCAACTTACTCACTTGCTGCTTATGGTTTGCTAAGCCTGCTTCCCACCCAAAATGGGCTAGGACTTCCCTTATCACTATTTAAAATGCCCTACAGGCTTCCCTACAGCCTGACTTTATGGAGGTACTTTCTTAATCGAGGTTCCCTCCTTTCTGATGACTCTAGTTTGTGTCAAGTTAACATAAAACTATGAATAGCCACCACATTCACTTAGAGCCAGGGGTGTCCAAGTTCTATTTTGGTGGCACAAGCCCCTTGAAGTAGCATGTCAGAAACTGTGCCACTACAAGTCCTTGGATACAGCCAGGACAAAAATGGAAAGATGTGTGAGCAAGAAGGGGTAGAGAATTGAGTCTCACTGAGTCCTTGAGTTGACTCTGTCCCAAAAGTGTTGCTGAAAAGGAAGATGGCCTGAGAGGCTTGAGCAAATGTGTCAGCTCCATTCCACACTCTTGTCTTGGCAACTCAGGGACAGTTGTCTACAGCTGTGTAAGTCCACGTTGGCCTCAGAGATGTTGCTGGGATCCTAACACCTCTGCAAAACTTTCTGTAACAGTTACTTGTCTTGTTTCTGTAACCAAATACCTGAGAAAAATGACTTCAGGAAGCCATTTTTTGGTTTAAAAGGAGGCCTCCTGAACAGAGTCTTAAGGACCAAAGATTATGTACACACACATTCATTAAGGAGATCAGTTTATTAAGGCATCTAAAAGGGCCTATGATAAATAATCTGCTTAACTTTCTTTAACCCAACATTTTCTAATGTCAGCAAATCTAGAAATCCATTCCTGAAGAATTGGTGATCCAGGAAAGAATTTGGGAAATGATTTATTCCATTTAACAATCAACTAATTAGCCCATGTCTGACTTGAGGGGCCATTTGACCCGGTGTTGCTTAACTCTGCAAGCATTAGTATTAGCTTAAGTGAAGACTGAGCAAGGAACTTATTTTGCATAACTTTGAACTTCCTTCTGCCTCAAGTCCATCCCTTACCTAGTACAGAAACCCAAGAAATTCTTCTAAGTAAGTGCCAGATATAAGATTAAGAAAGTCAGATAGATGTGTCTTAATGTGCACACACACAAAGACAGGGTTTTACTATACAGCCCTGGCCAGCCTGGAACCAGCTGCATAAATCAGGCTGGTCACTGGGCGTGGTGGTGCACACCTTTCATCCCAGCACTCGGGAGGCAGAGGCAGGCGGATCTGTGAGTTTGAGGCCAGCCTGTACTGTTACACAGAAAAACTCTGCCTTGAAAAAACCAAATAAATAAATAAATAAGTCAGGGTGAATCTCCCATGTCCAGCATATCTTACCTATCTTATTTTAAAATACCAAGCAACAGAAAAATCAAAGTTCCATACATTTAAAACAAAAAAGCAAACATATTTGTGTGTTTCTGTATGTGGGTATCCATGGAACCCAAGAGAGGGTGTCGGATCCCCTGGGTGCTGGGAACTGGACTCTGGTCCCCAAGCACTCTTAACCCCTGAGCTACTTCTTCAGCTGTCATTCACACACATATACATATATGCAGACATGTATACATATGTATATATACACATATACATGAAAATTAAAGCTGAAAGGTATGCAATAGATTGTCTAAGGTCACAAAAGTCAGTAATAGAACCATGATCAGAACCCAAATGAGTTTCTACTTAGTACTTCTGAGACTTAAATACACCTTACCCTCCCAAGCTCCATCTGATTTTCCAACAGATAAAGAACGGAAGGTGCCCTAATGACTTGAATACCACAGGCAGGGCTGCATAGGGAGAAGTGAAGTTAGAAAGAAGATCTGAGAAATACCGGGCTCTGTTCAATAGGAGCTAAACACTAAGAAGATTCCAGAATACTTGTTAGGAATCTACAGCCTCAGTGCTCAGTGTTAAGAATGTGAGAAAACACCATGACAGGTGTAGCTTGTAGAGCTGAATAAGGCACTTGACTGATTATTGGATCGTCACCTTAATGGCTTTTACTTCTTGGGGGCCTGCAATTACACAAGTGGCATATGCTGATATTCAAATAATGGCCCCTGAGGTTGGTATACACACCTATGTACGCACGTACCACCTGTAAATCACTACTTGCTCCTTCTGCCTCCAATTGGTGTGTGTGCTGTGCCCGTGTGTGTAAGCATGTTTTTGTATGGGTAGTCACATGTGGGGTCTGTACATGTATGTGCAAGTACAGATGGAGGAGAGAATCGTTCTCCATTGCTCTTCCACCTTATTCATTGAGGCGGGTCTCTCAACCAAACCCAGAACTCATCAATATGAGTAGTCCAGCTTGCTCTGGGGATCCTGTCTTCACCTTCTGGGGCTAGAATCCCAGGCAGACTGCCATGCCCACCCAGCGTGTACAAAGGTTTCTGGGGATCCAAAATCTGGCCCTCATGCTTACACAGTACCTTAAGCACTAGAGCCACCCCTCCCCCACTCGCCCCCGACCTCACTGCTTGATCTTAAGGAGGTCCATGGAAACATGAGGCCTCTGAGCCTTCTAGTGCAATGCATCATGGGATCAACTCTAACATACATCCCAATGGCTTAGGAGGTATGTGCATGTTTTAATGCAAATTCAAGACCTCCAGACGTAGAGCTGCCCCCACTTTGACAAAGGTGCAGGTGACTGCAAGCCCCAATCGGAGCTGAGATCTACTGCTCCCCTGTCTCACTTGCAAGTGTGGCCATCCCATGCAGTTCAAATGAACCAGTTCTTTTCCCAAAGGTGTATTTGCTTAACAAAGACTTCCTAACCCCTGCTATCTAAGGCTTGGCATTCTCTTGTTCCAGAATTAGACCTGTACAGCTGACACTGGTCGTTCCTCCCAGTAGCTTCCTGGGCAGAAGTAACCATTACAGTTGTATTCAAGCATAGATCCCAGTTCTTCGTACTCCTAGTTTATCACCAAGACCCAGTTGATTGAGTAATCAACTAAAAACCACACATGAACGGCAGGCACTACTAAAGACAGGCAAGGCTGCACACTGACACTTGCCCTCAGCAGTACCCAAGAGGCGTGCAGCCCCAGCACCAGCTGCCTCTGGGTCTAGTCGACTCAGTATTAATGAGACATGAAAATGAAAAGCAGTCTTACTGAGGCTTACCTTGCTTCCCAACTTCTGCAAAGAAACTCACAATGTTTAGCTCCCTCACCAGTAATTAGCAGCAAATTATTTCAAGACAACTCACACCTGGCAAGACCTGTTAGTGAACCAGGACCCTGTCATTAAGAACAGTTTGCTTAACCGCTCGCTTACTTCTAGTCTTAGACTGCTCTTAAGAATGGAAAACAGGCTGGGCGTGGTGGCACACACCTTTAATCCCAGCACTCGGGAGGCAGAGGCATGTGGATCTCTATGAGTTAGAGGCCAGCCTGGTCTAAAAAGCGAATCCAGGACAGCCAGAGCTGTTACACAGAGAAACTCTGTTTCAAAAGGCCAAAAAAAAAAAAAAAAAGGAAAACAGTAGAAAGGACTCAGAAATGATGGTCACCAACAATGTATCAACAACAGTCACAGACTTGCAGTCTTGAAAGACTACATTGTTGCATCTTCTGGAGTCAGCTATCTTTTGTGGGGTATTTACAAATCTGGGGATCTGGGGAACTGGGTATCTGAGGCTGGAAAGATGACGAAGCAGTTACAATATTTGTGTTCTTGCAGAGGACGGAACTCCCAGCTCCACTTGGCTCTCACAGCCATCTGTAACTCCAGTCACAGGGGATCCCTTGCCCTCTTCTGTCCTCCTCAAGCACCAGGCATGCACATAGTGCACATACACACACAGATTCATAAAAATAAATAAATTTTTAATTAAAAAAATCTAAGAATTCACAATTGTAGTGGAGGTTTGGATTTCTTTCGAACACAGCTATGTTGAAGTAATATGTAAAAGTTATGTAAGAACTTCTGAAATGCAGACTCTTAAAAAGTGCATATGAGGGCTGGAGAGATGGCTCAGCGGTGCTCTTCCAGAGGTCCTGAGTTCAATTCCCAGCAACCACATGGTGGCTCACAACCATCCAGAACATGATCTGATGCCCTCTTCTGGTGGCAGATGTTCATGCAGATAAAGCACCCATAGATAAAATAAATAAATAAATCTTAAAAAAAAAAAAAGGTGCATACAAAGCCAGCCTCAAGCCTTGTACCTGTGGGAAACACCTGGCCGTCCACACGGTCTTGGCAACAGATGTACCTTGGCAGGAGGGCATCAGGCTGACCTATGAGAAAACAGCTTGATGCATAATTAAGTGACAGCAATATAAATGAAGGCCTGGAAACTCCAGAGAGGGCTTTTTGCTTGGCCTTGCTTCTGAACACTGCTCAATTGTTTATCGCTGCCTAAATTCGAAAGACTCTAGCTGATTACAGAGACTTGCTTAAGATTATGGTCTAGGTGGGTAGAGCCCAGGAAGTCGAAAAAAAGCCACAGAAAGCATCACCCGCCACAAGCAAGCTCAGGCAGACAAAAAAAGACCTCAGCACAGGACCTCCCCAGGGAAGAAGGTTTATAAGAACTGGGCAGGCTGAGGAGAGGTACAGCCAGCCGGCAGCCAGTCTCAAGGGGAGGTGTGCCAGAGGCATGCAGCTAGGCCAGTGGACAGTGAAGAGACTGTTGCCTCAGGTAGGACCAGTCCCAAGATGGCAAGCTTTGGCAGCCAGCACCTGGGCCGTCAGTGGAGTGCAGCAGCCTCCGCATTAAGGCCATTGGTACAAAGATATAAAAGTTCCCATAGAGAGAATGAAAACAGATTCTCTCAGGAGCCACTAGAAGAACAAAGCCCCAGCCCCCACCCCGACACCTTGACTGCAGGACCCCTACACTCCCAAAGCATAAGAGAATCAAGCTGCATTGCTTTCAGTTCCTAAGTCTGCAGTTAACTGTTACTGAGGCAAAACTGTTTAGTTTTGATTCAGTTTCGAAGGTTCAGTGCTAAGATATGAGGGGCCAGAAGAGAGACTTTTTCTGCTTTTTTCATAGTCAGTACCACACTTCTACTCTTCAAAATGTATGGGGATTTGAATAGAGAGATGGCTTGGGAGATAGAGCACTTGTTACACAAGCCTGAGGACCTGAATTTGGATCTTCAGCATACATGTAAAAGCTGGATCATGTTTATGCATGTCTGTAGCACATGAACAGACATACATACAATTAAAAACAAAATAAATCCTTAAAATAATACTGAATTATTATTATGTGGCTACAAAAGGGGCTCTCTGCCTTCTGTCTGTGAGGGTCCTGGAGCCTCAACTTCGCAACTTCCTATCCACCCTTATCCTGGAACCACCAAGGAAGGGACACATCCCTGGTTCTACAGAGCACATGTGGAGAAATGTTGTCCCAGAGGATGGCTGGGGTGGGTGAGAAAGAGATTGAGCACTCATTCAACAAGCAGGGCATTAATGTACCAATGCCACTACATCCAGAACCTGGTTTTGTTCCCATGGGCTATTTTCCAAAAGATGAAAATGGCCTTGTTTTATGGACTGCTTCTATGGAACACTGCTTGCTGTTAACAGTCATTCATTGGTGCTTTCCAAGTTTCTGAGTGTCACAAAAGGCGGACAGGACAATGGCTGAATTGCCTGCCTCTAGGAGCCCAGCATTTGAAAGGGCAAGACATGGAGACCTACTTATGCTATTTTGTATGACACATCTGTTTCAGAGGAGAGCTATCAATCCTAAATAGATGGTCAATAATCCCTACAGGCCTAATAGGGGCAAGGCAGGGATAGAGAGCAGGAGGTGTCCATTTTAAATGACCATCAGAGCAAAGGAGCACAGCCAGCACTGGCCTGGTCCCCAGGCGCAAACATCACCCTGCAATGCTTCCAGCCAAGGACATTTGTGTGCTACAGTCGATGGTCTATATCACCTCTGCGAGATGGGAAGAACCAAGTTCAGGGCTGACCTAACTGAGATAGGGCAGAATCCCACCATGGCCAAGGCATAGAGCTAAAAATGAACCGTGCAACGGGGTCTCTCCACAGCAGGTTCTCTAGACACAGACATGAAATGTGCAAAGGACGAGCAAAAGACTCTGTCTGGTCATCCTGCCCATGTCAAACTGGTCACGACACCACAGTCCATCCCTGCACATAGAGTTCTGACTCTAGGATAACCCTGACCCTGAGTGACCTAGTGACAACTGAAAACAAAACAGCATGCACCTCCTTGCTGCCGCAGAGAAGTTCATGGCCTTTGACCTCATCACACATCAACCTGCAAGTTCAAGAGAATCAAGGCCAAGATCAGGATGCTCCCATAGTGTGATGTACACACAGCCCAGAGAAAAGCCTACCACTAGTAAGGGTCATTTTTCTTTTCCAAAGAGTCCCTGACTTTGGCTATTTGGCAGAAATAAACATTATTCTTATTACATTTCCAGAGGCTAGTGGCTTCTGGAATCTTGCTTACCCTGTCTATGAAAGCTTGGTAAGATAAGTCAAATGCCCTGTGCCTCAGGAGGAATCTGGATTCAGAGTGACAAATAGGATTTCTCACATATGGCAACTGGCAATGGTTGACTCTCCTAGGACGGGGAGAGAATGGTAAGATCTTCTAATAATTTGTACCACGGGTGACAACACAGGAGTCCTGATTTCACTGTCCTTGATCGTAACCTAATTACACTGTCTAATTGCATTATATATGCATATATATATATATATATTTGTAACAATATACAAATATACACCGTATGTAATTCTCTTTCTCTGATTAACATTTAAGAAAATAAAGAAAAGCATTTGGCATTTGCTGGAAGGATCAAACATTGAAGCCACACCAGTCAGGACCTTTCCCTCCCTGCATCCTTGGAATCAGCTAAGCCACTTTCCTGGCCTCTGCAGGTGGCAATTGGAAGAATGAGACAGGGGAGAAGGCCACCTTTTACTGGTTAAAGATTTACAAGGTCTTAATAACCTCATGGTCACCTTGTTCTAAAAGCTCCATGTAAAAAACGAATGGTGGTACACCTAACTGTTTCCCTTCTGCACCCACGATGCCATCGAGGAACTGATGGACAACAGGCTAAGCTAGAGAAGCAGCAAGTGGGGGCAGGAAGATGGGCAAGCAGGTAAGAGCACTAGCTACGCCAACCTGATGATGCCGCTTCAACCCCCAACCCATGCAAAAAGCCAGAGGTAGCAGCAGAGATCAGGTGACCTACTGCTCATCGAGACAGGAGGCACAGACAGAACGATCCGGCCAGCAACCTGGAGTACACAGTCCAGCAGTGGAAACAACAGACATCCTGGCTCAATACAGTGGGAGGGAATGACCTCTCAAATGTTGTCCTCTGACCTCTATGCACATCCTCTGGGACACATGCACCCATAATAACTCACGTGCATGGATGCATGCACACTGCACACACACAAATATTAACTTTAAAAAGTTTTTAATATTTTTATTATCTTTAGTTACATGTATGTGTGTGTGTGTGTGTGTGTGTGTGTGTGTGTGTGTGTGTGTGCCTGATGAGCCCAGAAGACAGCGTCAGGACCCCTGGAGCTGGAGTCATTGCTAGTTATGACCTGATATGGTGGTGTCAGGAACTCAAACTCGGTTCTCTGAGTATTCTTTTTTTTTTTTTTTTTAAAACATTTTTTTATTTATATATTATGTATACAGTATTTGCTCTACATATATGCCTGGGCAGATCTCAATGTAGATGGCTGTGAGCCACCATGTGGTTGCTGGGAATTGAACTCAGGACCTTGGGAAGAACAGCCAGTGCTCTTAACCTCTGAGCCACCTCTCCAGTCCTCTCTGAGTATTCTTAATCCCTGACCCACCTCTCCAGCCACAATTTAAAGAAGGAAGGAAGGAAGGAAGGAAGGAAGGAAGGAAGGAAGGAAGGAAGGAAGGAAGATTACACGTTCCCCAAGGTGAGGAGATCACCCGTTCATGTTTAAAAGGATGCCACATGCTTAGAACAGCAGCTGAGACAGCAAGTTGTGCTTCAGTCTCCAGAGAGATCTGAGACTGGAGCCGGTCAGGACAGGGACAGCTGTAGGAACCGCACTGCAGAAAGTCGCAAGATTATACATGTTTCCAGAAAGAGGAGCAAAGGCTCCTTTCTGTCGAAACATCCAGCCAGCAAGCGTACGGAAAGAGAGATGCTCGTCATAAACAGCTGCTGCTGGCCTACTCACCTAGGACTTTTCCTCAGGCAGCAAACAGCAGCTCAGCAAAGACACCTGGGAGGCAACTCGGCCTCTCTGACCTGGGCCTGACTGTGATGGATCCCTGAGTTCATTTTGGCTCCAAGTTATGTTCTCCATGACGCTTGCTCTCCTGGTGACTTGTGCCAGCCCCTTCCACCACTGGGGCATGAAAAGAAAGTATAGCCAGATGTCTGTAGTTCCAGCTACACCCAAGGCTTGTCAGTTCATTTATTGCACTGCTTGCTAGTTGTAGCACAAATATCTCACAACTGTGACGGTCAATGGTGGAGACACTAGACACTGCTGTTAACCAGGATCATTTATGGAGAAAACAGCTCAGAAGAGAGAAGTCACTGAATCAAGTTAGTGTACACACACACACACACACACACACACACACAAACACACAAATAAATACCACAGTGTTTTGTGAAAGTTCAGCCTTAGGCAGGAGAAGAGGATTTAAAAGTTCACAGCTGGGGCTAAGGAGATGGCTTGGTCCAGTGGGTTTGCTTCCTCAAGATCTGTGCGGATACACACAGTAGCATGTGCCTAGAATCCCAGAGCTGGTAGGAAAAGGAAGGTGAGGGCAAGCAGATCCCTGCCAGCCAGCCCAAATTATCTAGCTCCGGATTTAGTGAGGAAGTGTCCAAAAATAAAGTGAAAAGTGACTAAGGAAGACACATGACATCAACCTCTGCCCTCCATCATACCTGCACACATGTGCACACACCCACAAACACACATGAGCACACAAAGAAAACCTCACAGCAGCAAACAGATGGTTCCAAAGATCCCTTAAACAAAACTATTCAGATGAACCCTAATGGAACGTGCCTATACCGCTGGCTTCTGGGGACAAGGCACATGAGTTTTATAATTAACATCCCAGTCCAGGAGAATAGCTTCCACCTCCAGGGCTGTGGGAGACACTTACCAGCCCCTTACCATCTTAACCTCAGGTTACTGACCTTACAGCTTGCCTCAACTCCACCCTCTCTCAGCACCCACCACTTATCAGCAGGAGGTGAGACAAAACGAAGCCCGTCTGTGCCCTGCCTGACTCGGCCAGAACCACAGCGCGTCCGGTAGACCTCCGGGAGACATGCTCACTGGCAGACAGGATTTTTCCTAAAACAGTCCATTGTAGTACAAGGGAAAACAGAAGCATGCAAACACCAACCAACCAGTGTGAAAGAACTCCAGTGAACAAATGTGTCAAGGATTCCATTGACATATTATTGAGACCATGAGAGAGAAAGCAGAGCAGAGAACCCACAGCGCAAAAGGCCAGACCCATAGGACAGCCTTTAGACACTCCCTAGTCATTAGACTCTTCCAACAGTTTTGAGCCTCTTCTCATCAGCTTGCTCCAGCCATGCTGCCCTTCATGAGCTGCTGAGAGGGTATACTATCCCCATCTACTGCAGTGTTTTCCTGGGCAGCTTTCTCAGTGTAGGAAAGACCAATATTTCTCCACTGACAGCCTGCAGTCAGTCACTCTTCAAACAGCCTGGCCACGGCTCACTTCAGGCTGCAGGTGTGGAAACTCACACAGAGATAGCCATGACAAGTCCACCAGACATTGTGGAATCAAGATCCCTCTTTTCAGCACCCACCACAGGTTTCAGCGACTCTAATGGATTCCACACCAGCTCCCTGGGGCACAGGGTGCCCAGTGCAGTCACCCACTCTATAGCCCATCCCTACTTGCCAACTGTGGTGTTCCAATGGGGAACAACCCCCACAGGTTCGCCGCTTTAAATGCATGGTCTTCAGCTGGTGGAACTGTTTGGGAAGATGGTGGAACTTCTGGGAGGTGGAGCCTCCTAGAAGGAAGTGAGTAACTGGGAGCCAGCCTCGATAGCCCCACCCACCTTCCTGTTCACTGTCTGCTTCCCCAAGAGAGGATACAATGTGGCCAGTAGCCTCCCACTCTTGCTGTCATGCCTTCCCCTCCATGATGGACTACATCATGAGTCAAAATAATACACCCACACAGGACTTGGCACTCACACAGGACTCGGCGATGCATGGGAGACACCAAATCAAGGAACCCATAGAGCTATGTGTGAATCAAAAACAAGCAAACAATTGAAAACCAGAGTTTACTACCTCCCAAGCCTCCACTTGGGACATCTAGGAAGAGTGAGGAAAAAGGATGGAAGAGCCAGGGAACCAGAGAATGGGGAGGCGTGATGTGAAGCAGCCAGGACATGGCTGCTGCATGTATGAACTCCAGAAGCTGCAGCTACCTCAAGCCAGTTAAAAGTTGAAGCATGAAAGGGAAGGTTGCTCTACATACCCTAGCCCATATGAGGAGCTATTGACAGCTGGTGGCTGCTGAGGGAAAGACAGTCACGTTGGGGAGTGATGCCATGAAGCATGACCCAAAATCCAAATTTCATAAGAGATAAATAAATTTGAGTATACAGGTTATATTCTCTGCAGTAGAAAAAGCTAACACAATCAAAGATAAAACTAAGGGCAAGGAAATTTGCATCCTGCACCAGAATTTTCATGTTCCATCTTAATAGAAAGAGCAAACATAAACCAGTAAGAAAAAGACCCAACAAATACTGACACACACATCACACACTGTGAAAGTAAGATGCAAGAGACACCACTTCCATCAAGCAAGTGAGAAATTATCAACCATGACAACACACCATGGAGCTGACCGTCAGGGAAAACAGGAGCTCTCTTTCTCTCAATTAAATTGATGAATCTTCTCTGAGAGCAATTTAGAATATCAAATTAGAGATGAGCAAGGCCCATGCTAAGACATTTTAGGAATTTATGCCTGCATACTCAAACAAACAAACATGAGGCGCTCTCGGGCTGAATGTGACCCATGTGTGCTCCCCAGCAGCATCTTATAAAGAGGTGGAAGACCAGGAGCGACCTAAATATCAGTGAGTAGTTGCTTACAACATACAGCAGAATACTGTTCCACATAGTACAATTTTAAGAAGAAAAAAGAAATAGGCCAGTTGTAGTGACATTGTTGAGATCCAGGCCAGCAGTGTTCTCTTTTGGCCTCTGCACACACATGCACACACTCACATACAGAGCCATAAATATAAGTAAATTTTTAACCTTAAATAAAAGGCAAGGCTTGTCTATCTACTCCGGTATGAAATTATTCACAAGGATGTTGCTCGTATAGTACAGAGCATGTGGCCAGCATGAAGGAAGCAGCCAGCAGTCAGAAGCGAGCAACAGAAATGCACAGACAGACTCATCACTCAAGAGCCCACCAACAGTGCTTATTTTCAGGAAGAGAGTTGGTTTCCAGAAGAAGAAACTAACTTCTCCAAGCGTGATCCCATTGTTTGAAATTCTTAGGCCATGTAAACCTCACCTTTCTGACAATCGTGTATTAGGAAGAAAAGGAGTCAGGTGGGGAGATGCCCAACAAACAAAAGAGTGCCTGCTGTACAACCATGAGATCAGAGTTTGGTTCCAAGAACCAACAGAATAAGCCAGACTTATTACCTGGAACAAGCCTGTAACCCCAGCTCCATGTGTGTGGGTGGAGACAGGAGGATTGCTGAGACTTTCTGGCTTCAGCCTAGCAAACAAAACATGAGTTCTGAGTTCAAGGGGAGACCTTGCCTCAAAGGAATAGGAAGAGAGGGACCAGAGGAGGACACCCAACCTTAATCTGGGCTCTGCGTCCCTACAGATGTGTGTGCCCACACATACACATGTTCAACAAACTCACACTCAAATAAAAAAATAAATCTTTAACAATCTACCCATGAATACACCTGCAGCAACAGTAAACAAATCAGTCCATTAAAGAGGATTAAATATGAAGTTCAAATGCCAGAGAAATGACTACAACTTTAGGCTATGCCCCAGTAAAGCTAGGCTGGGCATGATCCCCTAGCCTAGGTCTCTGAATGACCTATCAAATGATCAATCAACGCTTATGGAATCCATCCTTCCAGAGTGAGCACAAAAACACATCAGCCCAGAGGGCTGCAGCAGCCTTGGAAATAATTTAATAAAGATGATAGAATGAAAAGCTAAAAGGGGGGGAAAAAAGGCCTCAGGCTCCTGTGTCAGGCTGACTCCTGAGTCCCAGCCTCAGAGAAAACTGTGGGGTGGAAGCCATGTCAGGCTGTGGTCTTCTTCCTAGAACCACTATTTATTCTCAAGGTGACAGCTCACCTAGTTATGGGGCGACCTGGCTCCTCACCTGGGATCAATATGTCTCTCCACAAGGCTATCTGAAAACGGAACCTGAGTGCCTGAGTGTAGTGTGCGGCTTCATCATTTTTGGTTTTATTACACTATATTATTTACAGTACTTAAACCTCTAGCTCCCTCCCAACTCTTATTCCTTCCAACCCCCAACCCTACGTAGGAGAGAAATAAGGTTAGAGGGGAAAGGGATGTAGGTCTCTTTTAACTACTTCCTGCTGATTAGGGTCCTTGGACTTTTTAGGGGCAATACCAATCTCCGTAGTCAGGATATCCAGCAGCCCAGCAAACTAAACAACAACAAACCAGCAACCCAGCAAACCCAGAAGCAGGATACACCTGCAGCAGTACAGGGGAGCACCAGCAGCAACCTCTTCCTCCTTCAGAGCACCCATCATCCCTCTCCAGGCTCTGGTACTTGTCCCCCTTCCAGAGCCCTGAGAATTAAACTTTCTGCAGCTAGAGCACAGAGACAAATATAGTTAACAACTGTGGACTAACTGAAGCAGCCCCATATCCTGGGATTCAAACAAAAACATTCTCATATCATAACTGGTTTTTTAAGGAACAAAAACCCTTACCACACCATAGGCTGTGGCCCGTTTGGGAAATAGTCTCAACACAGCTACAAGCGGCCTCGGGTGTGCCTGACTGTCAAGGGCTCCCCACAGCTCCATGGAAAACAAAGCGGTCACACCCTTCTGCCAGCTACACAGGGCATTTGATGGAGTCAGCAAGCAGTTTTCACAAAAAGAACAAATACTCTACACATACTCATTCTAGAGCATCAGGCACAGGATCTTACATGAGTCATGGCCAAATTTTGAAACCAGCCTTGATAAACTATCAATCACACAGTAAAAGCCCAATAAAACTACAAGCGGTTCCTTAGTCTCCAAGACTACAATGTCAAATACTGGAG
This sequence comes from Lophiomys imhausi, assembly GCA_907164525.1. Classification (NCBI taxonomy): domain Eukaryota; kingdom Metazoa; phylum Chordata; class Mammalia; order Rodentia; family Muridae; genus Lophiomys; species Lophiomys imhausi. The sequence continues at coordinate 1,716,869 of CAJQZJ010000220.1, forward strand.
AGTTTAGGAAAGCTTCTCAAAAATTCCTAAGATGATAGACTGCCTCAGCTCGTTTCCAGGGTGCTTCTAGTGGCAAGAGTCTCAACACCACATCCTGTTGAGTTCCACCCCAGCAGTTGCACGGCTGCAGTGTGGCACAGCACTGGTCCTCAGTAAACAGCAGAGGACCTGAGTTTGGTTCCCAGCTCCAATTTCAGGTGGCTCACACTCTCATAACTCCAACTCCAGGGGATCCAATGACCTCTTCTGGCCTCAATGGGCACCTGTATTCACACACACACACACACACACACACACACACACACACACACACACATACACACACACACATACACACTTTTTAAACTAAATAAACAGGTGGGTCTTTTGCCACCAGATGTGGTGGTGCACACCTTTAATTTCAGTACTCAGGAAACAGAAACGGATGGATCTCTGTGAGTTCAAGACCAGTTGGTCTCCTGAGTGATTTTTGAGGACAGCCTACATGGCTACACACCATGGCCCTGTCACAGCTCAGAACACAACTTCAGAGATTCTCAGCAACTGATTTTTCTTGCTGTCACACCAAGCCCTGGCCAGCATCGGAACACATTTCCTAAAATGCATGTGTTGGAAACAATTCCTAGTGCTAATAGTGTAGAGAGGTGTTGAGGTCAAGGCATATCTACACTAACGCATGGATATAACCAAAGCAAAAGGGCCTGAGGGATGTACTAGTGTGTCCTGCCTTTCCATCACAGAGGGTGCAGGAAGAAGCCCCCGCCAGAAGCCTCCACATTCATTCTCCACGTGCCAGCATCCAGAACTGTGAGAAATTAATTTTTGGGTTTTTTTTTAAGTTATCTAGAGTCAAGCATTCTGTCATAGCATCCCCAAACAGACTACAACAATCTTTATTATTATTATTATTATTATTATTATTACGCTAGATTATTACGCTAGGATTACTTTCTCATGGTGTTGGTTTAATTCCTTTCCAGAAATTCTTCTGATGAAAGAAAAAAAAATCAACTAATATGATTCAGTAATAAGAAACTGAAACGTGAAAATTTATTCACTAAAGAAACATAACCTGGTTGTTTTTTACACCCAGAGGTTATGAAGCACAAGGCATCCCATAGCTAAGGAGCAATGGGTCCTTCCTGAGATGTGTAGCAAGGGATGAGCCTGGACACATTTACAGTAAGTACTCCTGTCCCTAGCATCGTATCCAGTACAGAAGTGCAGAGAACGTGACATCAAGATTAAACAGAGGGGTGGAACTAAACACACACAGATTTTTGGTCTTCCATTATTTAGAAGGTTCTCATTTACTTCTAAATATTTATTTATTTGAGGAATGGCTGTAATATCTCCCCAGTCTTCCCTCGAATATTTTTCCAATGGGGAAAGCTAGACAAGTCATATCTGCTAGGTTCTCAAGCTTCCTTGGGCATCTAAATACAAGGCACCAATCTCAAACAAACAACTTGCAGTGTTTAGTTTCAAAATTCCAGGGTCTGAGTTGACATGTGCATGGTCCTTCCAGGCACAAACCCCAAGGAGCCACATAAACAACACACTCACATTTGCAGATTCCTAACCTCAGAGGGCTTGTGCCAGTGTCCTAGGGGACATGACACATGTTTCAGTTGACTAATTACGTAATTATCTAGTCTCATGTTTATTATGTCACTGGTGTGTAGGCAAATAACATCCACAAATATGTAGAGGAGCATGTTGGACCTTAATTAGGTGTTTATCCCTAGTGCTGTTCTGATCTCAGATTTTTAAACCTAACATTATTAAGCTAGTGGTTTCTGCATAATGTCTTTTGCCGGTCAGTGAATGAACCACATACACAACAGTGCTTCCAAAACTGTATCACCCATGATATTGGAGAAACCGCCACTTACAGTAAGTTCGCTGCGATGCCTGCCCAAAGTCACCTGGTGATGCATTTCTCAGAGTGAATCCCCCATGGATATGTGACACACAAGTGTGCACACAGACATCATATACACACTAATTAATCTGTTTCTCTTGCAC
>CAJQZJ010000220.1:1742018-1826046 GCA_907164525.1 Lophiomys imhausi
AGAAGAAGAAGAAGAAGAAGAAGAAGAAGAAGAAGAAGAAGAAGAAGGAAGAAAAAAGAAGAAGGAGGAGGAGGAGGAAGAAGAAGTAGAAGAAAGAAGAAGAAGAAAGAAAGAAAGAAAAAAGCCAAGGGTGTACTCACCCATTCAGTACCCATCCCCTCGTTTCCAGCACAAGAACTCAAACTATTGCATCCCGATGTAAAATCTGAGGGTGATATCCCTCTTCATCCAGGGCTAACTCTGGAACCAGGAAGAGCCCATCACCCATTAGAATTTTTGGGGTAAGTGACAGGTACTCATGGTTGCATGGTTAAATGATAGGCACTCATGGTTGCAGACACATGGGGAACCAGTGGCAAAGTGAGCCTCTCTGTTTTGGAGCAAGGGTGTTTGAGTGTGTGTCTGTGTGTTCATGTGTGTGGAGGCCAGAGATCAACCTTGGGTGGTGTCATTCCTCAGGAGCTTGACTTACAGGCAGCTGTGAGTCTCCTAACCCCAGTCCTCTGAAAGAGCAGCAAGCATTCTTAACCACCAAATCACCTCTCCAGCCCCAAGAAATTCTTTTCCAGGACACATTTGGTTCCTAGCACCTACAGCTGTAACTCCAGTTTCAGTGTATCTGACATCATCTTCTGGACACCATGGGCAACTGTATACATGTGCACAAACCACAGACATATACACAATTAAGAAGTAAACGGGCCTCTAAAACAAAACAATCTCAAGAAACATTTTTTGTTGCTGTTTTGAGACAGAGTCCCTCTGTGTGGCCCTGATTTTCCCAGAACTTATAGGGCTGGCCTCAGACTCAGAGATCTGCCTGCCTCGGCCTCCAGAGTGCTGGGATTAGAGGCATTCACCACGACACCAAGCTCAAAGAAACAGTCCGCATCTGAGGGCCTAGTGCAGGGGTGCACTTTCAGCATCAGCCGCATCTGAGGGCCTAGTGCAGGGGTGCACTTTCAGTATCTGCAGCCTCCCTACATAATTTAGTCAGCTGAGTGCCTTCTCTCTGGAACGGTCTCTCCACCAAGGGACTCTGCTCCTGGCTGCTTTGACTCCAGCCCTCTTGTTTGATCTAATCTTTATGGCTTCTGGAAGCCAGAAATATGGTTTCTTGAAACATTTCATTTAGGAGTGTACAATACTCTGGGCTCCTGAGGGGTTGCGGTGGTAATCCTTCTTCTGTCTCTGGTCTCTTCCTTTTTTAAATCCATGTCACTTTGACACTCCGTGATATTACATATGAGATCGTATCCATCTTGTGGCACATAAAATCCAAGGGGTTCAGAGATGGCTTAGTCTGGGAAGTGCTTCCTGCCCGAGCTAGAGAACCTGAGTCCCACCCCCCAACTTCCCAGTGAAAGCTGGCTGTGGCGCTACACACTAATCCCAGTGCCGGCAGGGTGGAGACAGGAGGGCCTTCCGGTCTCCCAGGCCAGCTGCGAGACCCTGTCCTGGAAAAGTGCTTAGGCATACAAATAGTGCACAGGACATACATGTAGATAAATCACTCACACACAGAAAAGAAAATAAAAGTTTTAAAAAGTTTTCAGAACAACAAAGAAATGGGAGATGAATCAACTAGGACCCAGAGTCAAGGGATGTCATTTGCTGCTGCTTTTTGCCTAAGATGAAGATGCTAGAGCATCTCCAGTGAAAACCGTCCATCAAAGAGGGACTCTAACAGCATGGAACTCCAGTTTCAGGGTATCTGATACCATCTTCTGGACACCATGGGCAACTGTAGGCATGTGCACAAACCACAGACATATATACAATTAAGAAGTAAACAAAGGGCTGGAGAGATGGCTCAGAGGTTTAGAGCACTGGCTGCTCTTCCAGAGGTCCTGAGTTCAATTCCCAGCAACCACATGGTGGCTCATAATCATCTATAATGAGATCTGGTGCTGCCTGCAGACCAAATACTGTATACATAATAAATAAATAAATCTTTAAAAAAAAAAAAAGAAGTAAACAAAAAAAGAAGGGAGGTAGCCGCAGAAGTGCTAAGAGAGAACGAACCTCAGGCAGATGAGGACTCCTTACCAGTCAGTCAGCTGATTCCGCACAGGAAGGTGGTCAGACTAGCAGCTCACTCTAGTCTCGGCTGAGAGCCATGCCAGACTAGAAGCATGGTGGGTCTGGCAGTGTCAAGAGTCCCCTTGGGATTCACAGCCATACATCAGGAGCACGTAGTGCAGATGGCCCAGAGGCGGCTCTACCCAGGCTCATTAGCCAGGGGCTAGAGCAGTGAAAGCCAGGCAGAGGGCAGGTCTAATCAGGGTGGGCTACTCAGCAAAGTGAGATAAAGGGAAAGGGTCAAGGAGGTTCAGGGTGTGCAGGAGCCTGAACTGGTTACGGGGAATGAGGCCAACAATGAGGTCTTGCCCCCCCCACTTCAAAAATTTAAAAAGTGAGGCTTCCTTTTTTTATTTTCAGTATATGCGTATGAGTGACTTTGTTTTTATTTTGTTTGCCAGTGTGTATATACATACATACCTAGTACCTGCAGAGGCCAGAAGGACTCAAATCCACTGGAAATGAAATTAGATAGTTAGGAGCTGCCACATGGGTGCCGGGAACAGAACCTCTGCAAGAGCAGCAACTGCTCTTAACCTTTGAACCATCTCTCTCCAGCCTATCTCATGCTTCTCTTCTGGAAGTTGCCCTTCTCCCTTTCTGCATCCTTTGGTAGTTCTGTGCTCCAAAAACCGGTTAATCATGCTTAGCCCCTCCCCCCACCTTATCTACTAGATAAACACAAAACAACAGCACTACCCTCAAGGGATATGATATGTGGGGTGAGGGCAGGGTTGTCTTATCAGAGCAGCAAGATAAACACCCCAAGAGCTCTTGCTGGACAAATGAAAGGAAGACACAAAGAATCCTGTTTGTTAAAGTCTAAGGTAGAAGAGTGAAAAGGAAACACAAATGATTGTGAGCTGCTCTGGGCTTTTAGAACAAACAGTGGTGGTGGGCAGAAATGAAATTACAAAACAAAGCTGTGGGGCTGATAATGACTCTGAAAATCCACTGTGATATGATGGCCAGCATGAGCCTGGTTTTAACTCACAGCTCAGGGCAATACGGGTAAAGGAAGGTTCTAAGGACCATGGAAGCCTGTGTTCAGCTTGTCCATCAACTGTCATACAAATGACAAGTGTAGCCTTTTGAGTTTTGCCTGTTTGTTGGGAAAGGAACAGCAGCAGGGAAGTTTGGAAGAGCTCAACTTTAGGGAGAATATCTGGTTAAACCAACCACTTATCCCCATTATTTGTAATAGTTGTGTTTGGCTTATGTTTTGGCTAGCCTTGTTATTAAATATAAAAGCAATAGGATTACAAAGTTCTGGATTGGGTAAATACTGTAATTAAAAAGGCACCAGTTGGGTTTGTTAAACTATAATTCTAGAATTCTGACCTCCTTGTTGTATTTTTCTTCTTGTCTCTAAACATTTTTTTGTACCTAATAAAACTTGTTTTGAATGATTAACTGTTTTCAGCACTTCCTGTTAGTCAAATACCACCCAAAATCCCCAAGAAAATATTCTGACTCAAAAGTCCTGAAACAAGAGTGTCACAGATCACAAGCCCCAGACACCATCCTAAGAGCCTGGGTGTACCACATGCACACGCGCCACCTGTCACATGGCCTGGTAAACTGATAGGCAACTTTCCAACTCTCACAAAGGCACTTTTCTAACCCTTCTGAAGTTACAAAATCTTACTAGGAAAAAAAAGAAAAGAAAAAACAGGCACTTTGATCAAGCTATGAAGTTACGATAGTAAGAATCAGGCAAGACACAACAGGACCAGGTTAATAATACCCAGTAAAAGAGGCATACAAAATTAAATAAATATTAAGGCAGTCCAGGTGAGATTAAATATTAGAGGGCCTGAAATAAAGCAGCTCTGAGCCTGGCAAGATGGCACAGCTGGCTGGTAAAGGGCACTTGCCACAAAGCCTAATGACCTGGACTCAATCCCACAGAACCACATTGTCAAAGAGCTGACTCTTCTGACTTCTACACAGGGTGCCTTGTGGAATTCCCCAACCTACTCCCACACAACAATAGACAGACAGATGGATAGACAGATAGCCAAATGTAATTTTAAAAACTTTTGTAAAATGATCATTTAAGTTACGTTATTGCATCACTGTGGCACATATACAGACACAGCTCCTCAGTTAAGGGCACTTACTGCTCTTGCCGAGGATATGGGCTTGGTTCCCAGCATCCACGTTGTGGTCGAAAACCACCTATAACTCGGGTTACCATGGGATCCAACACCCTCTTCTGGCCTCTGCACATAGGTGGCAGGCACATGCACACACACACACACACACACAAATTTTTAAATGCCTTCTAGGGAACCATGTTGGCAAATAAACCTGAACAGGGTGAATTTTAAACACACACACACACATAAGCCTACACCTGTACTGAATAGCACTTAGGAAAACTTTACTTCTCCCTTGGAGACAGAAAGCTTGAAACACAAAGCCCCGAACTGAGACCCTCATGATCCCTTAGTATTTCCTACATAAATCAAAAGTGACACAAAGGCACAGGGTAGACAGTGGCTAAGAACGCTCCACTTCTGGGATTCAGTGGGCCACCTCTAGTCTACGCCTGGAAATTTTAATATAATTTAAAGGGGGAGAGCTTTCAGCAGCAAATTCTCCCCAACATTAGCTATTCTAATTTTGAACAACAGACATCTCAGACTTTTCCACTCTTCTAGTGTTCAAATTAAAAGGGAGATAAAGCATCCCTGGATACACACATACCCGGCTTCTCAAGGCCAATGGTCACACTCACCCTTCCTTCTTCCCTTCTGCAGAGATCTCCATGGACAGGATCAAAGAAGACCCACCTTGTACACTGAAAGGGTAACTTTCCCACGAGAGGCACATAATGAAGTTCACGGGCGACTGCTATGTCAGCCAGGGCACATCTCCCTGATAAAGGTCTCTGCTCTCCCTAGACACACACACACACACACACACACACACACACACACACACACCCGTTAGGTTTCTGCGGTCCTTTCCACAAATCTCTTCCAATGATGAAGACCCCAAGCGCTAACATGACCTCTCTACTGTGACACCGTTTGATTAAGACACCAAGGAGAAAAGCTAACACATTCCTGCTCTCAGCCAATCACAGGTCAGCAAACACATTCTGCCCTGCTCCTTCACTACAAAGCAGAGGTCACTATCTATGTGCAAAAGTAAAGATTCCCCCACGGGCCCACTTCTAAAAAGTCACTACATCCCGGAGCTAGAAAACAGTGAATGGCAATTCCTTCGCCCAGGGGCTATCAGAATCTAAACTGTCACATTGAGCACCGTGGTGCTTGTAATTACATGTATTTCGGGGTGCGCTTCCCGGGGACACCATCCTACTACCTTTAATTGTGTCTGTCCCCTACAACACCAAACACTACAGCTCACTCCTCTCCCCGTTCTCTGAAAATGACCCGGACTTAGTTTTCATTAACCGAACCTCCTCTCCTTCCAACTCTGCCCCATCACCAGCAGCAAGAAAACAAGTTTTCCCACGTGTCACCTGAAGCCCGGACTTAGGGAAACGCCCCCCTTTCCTCCACTAGCCCGCGCCACAGAGAGAGCTTGCAGCCGCGGGTGCTACTCCCGTCGCCTTCACAAGCCAGGGGACGACAAGAGGCTTCAGGTTGATCCACATAAGCCAGGCCTTTGCCCCATCTAGGAACCCAGTCGCTTCCTCTCCAGCCTTGAGTGAGCTCCCGCGCCAGGTGGAGCACCCCGCGAGCCCCGGTGCTGGGGGAGGGGGGGAATGAAGGGAACGCTCTGCACCGTGCGCGGGGCCGGTGAGCGGCGGAGCGCACAGCTCCAGCGGAGCGCCGGCAGCAGTGGCCTGGAGGAAAGAGGGGCGTGTGCTCTGCGCCTCGCAGCCCCGAACGCAACGACTCCCCTGCACGGCGACACCCGCGAGCCGAGCGCTACGGTCCCCTGCACCACACTTCCCCAAGGACCACGGCCTGGGAGACGCGCTGCAGTCCGCGCGCCCTTGTGGGGACAGACGCCTCCTAGCTCACCCCGGCGCGCAAACTTTCCCAGCGACAACCGCTCCGGCCTCCCCTGGGGGCTTCGAAAAGTGGGCGCCTCCTTAGCCTCGGTAAAACCCACTGAAAATATGGCGCCCTCGGCCGTCGTTCCTTGGGCCCCGAATTGCCAGTCTCCAGTTCCCCTCCCTGTCCCCGCCGGCGCGAAATCTCAGCTCCTGGGAGTCGGGGAGGGAGACCAGAGGTCGCCGTGCTGGGTCTATAACCTGCCCTCGCTCTCGGCCCCGCGCTTCCCGCGAGCGGTCGGTGGCCAGCAGCTGGCTGGTGGGGAGATGGCCAGGGAAACCGGGAGTCGTGCAACCCGCAGGTCTCAGAGTCGGGCGCTGGGAAGCAACCCCGGGTGTCTTTCGCAGAGAGCCGGGGCGGGAGACTTGTTTGCAAAGTGGCGCTGGAAGTCGGGGCAGCCTGTGCTGGAATGAAGCCGCTCTGCACCCCCCGCCAACTCTGTCGGCGCCGGGGAGCCAGCCGGGGTCCCGGGGGGGCCCTTCGGTGCAGACCGGGCCGCTTTTCCGACCCTGTTACCGGAAACCCGAGGAGGGAGACCAGGAGGGGACCAGCCTACCTAGGACTAGGGATCAGCTCCCCGGCTCCGGCTGGAAGACTGTTTGCAAACCCCGGCACCCGGGTAGAGTGCGGTGAAACCTACATGTGCAACAGACAGGTGCATTCGTTGCAATTTATTTTTCTTTTCTTGCAAAAAAGAAATCCCTCCTAAGAACGAAATCTAGAAGCTTGACAAGGTTTTTTCTACACTGACATCACTTACGAGATGCAAACCCGAGGAAAAAAAACCACCCACATATCTTCCTTCTGGAGAGGGGAGGGAAAGGCACTCGAAATCCCTGCAGCGCGCATGCAGGCTGGAGAGCAGGTCAGCGCCACGCGCCGCGCCTTACCGCGGGGATGCAGCTACTGTCTCATTGCGGAGCGCCAGCCTCCGAGTGCAGCCGGCTCCGCTCCCGCTGCGCCGCCGCCGCCGCCGCCGCCGCCGCCGCCGCCGCCGCCGCTGGCTCCGGGCGCGGAACCGGAGCCGAGGGCGAGCGCGAGCGCAGGGCTCGCGAACGCCGGGAGGGCAGGAAGCGCGTCATCACTGGGGGACGGCGCGGCGGAGCTCGCCACCCGGCTCCTGGGTGTCAGCACCTCTGGCGCGGGACCGGGCCGGCGCGGAGCTGTGTCGGGGCCCGGGTGGGGAACGTGCGAGGGACGCCCCCGACTGCCCCCGAACCTGGGCTCGGCTCTGGAGAGGGCTGCGGCGGAACGGGGACCAGGCATCTGCTGGCATGGGCCCTCTGAGTACTCCCTGCGCCACTCCTGTACCACCGACCCGATCCTGGAGGTTACCAGGCTTGGATCCACCCCGCGAGTCACCCATTCACGAAGATGGATAGTAAACGGTGTGTGCCTATTGCACTGATTTCTTTTTTCTTAGACATCATCACACTATGTACAGAGTACGCTGACCCCAAACTCAAGATAATCCGTCTGCCTCTGGCTCCAGGGTGCAGGGACGAAAGACTTGCACTACCACGCCAGGCTGGGTGGTTGGAGGACTGGCTTGCTTCATTCGTTCGTTCGTTCGCTCGCTCGCGCATTCATTCATTCATTCATTCGTGTCTCCTACTAACATGCCCTGAAATAAAGTCAGTATCCCTTGTATTTACCGGAGCTGGGAAATGCTGGGATGGCAGGATACAATGTGAAGGTTATCTTAGGTGACAGTGTGAAGGGGACAGGAGAATAAATCTCAAAATCTCTTTTCTTTAAAATTATGATGTCTAGAGAGTTGCAGGGAAGACAGATCGAATAAACTAACCAAAGTGTTCATCCATGGGTCCCAGTGGTTGGTGAAATTGCGAATGGTTTTTCTCTTTCTGCTTAGTTTTACTTTTATGTTTAACCTTTGTAATTCTGAAAATTAGTAAGAAAAGGCTTAGATCGCCCCCCCTCCCTCGCCCAATACAGAATGGTCAGGATAGACCCTCCCCTTCCCAAACAGTAGATAGATGCCAAATTTCTTCAGTTCCTCACATGCAACCATAGCAACATTAGTGTCTGTCAGCTTGAAATTGCTGTAACTATGCACCCAAGAGTGAGTCAACTTTGTAACTTGTAAGTATCTTCAAGGAGTTCCTTGGACCTGGAATAACCCTGCACATAATGTGAAAACAGTCTTGTCTTAGAGCAGCGGTTCTCAAGCTATGAGAGCAACTCCTTCAGGAGGACAAACGACCCTTTCACAATGGTCACATATCAGACATCCTGCATATCAGATGTTTACACTATGATTCATAACTGTAGCAAAATTACAGTTATGAAGTAGCAACAAAAAATTTATGGTTGGGGTCAGCACAACATGAGGAAGGTTGAGAACCACGGTCTTAAGAGTAAAACATTGTAACTTGCTCCCTTTGCAGTGAGTGCACTTTATAAATCAGAACCCTCAGTCAGAAGACAAATTACTGGGCCACTTGAGGCAGTCCTAAAAAGTTGCAGGACAGATTTTTTCCCAGCTATATGGATAAACACTCTGTTCTCCACATTTCTTTAGGCACTGGGTAGGCTAGCAGGATGGAGGTGGAACACTACCTCACAGGACATTTCAGTAAGAGCCTGGTAAGAAGCTCATTAAATTGATACTTGCTAAAATTGTCCCTTAATTTACTGGAAATAACAACCATATTTTTGTAATTCACAATCCAAGTTTCCTTAAGAAGAAAGAATGAGGGTAAACTGGTCACAACTAAAGTAATTTCTTTCTCCTACTCTCCCATTTCACAGGGCCCAATAGCTTTCCATCAACCATCTTTTTATCCCCATTTGAGACAGGGTTTTTCTGCATAGCCCTGGATGTCCTGAAACTCCCTCTGTAGACCAGGCTGGCCTCAAACTCAGAGATCCACCTGCTTCTGCCTCCAGGTTTCTGGCATTAAAGGTGTTTGCCACCACACCCAGCCCCATCAAGCATTTTGAAACTAGTTAGTCTTTCCCCTAACTTGAATTTCAAGATTTTCATCCTCTAATACATCTTTCTCTAAGCATCTCCAGCCCCCAGCATTGAGTTGCTATTCAACACTATAAGACAAGCTCAGAGAGCAAGGAGCCTGTCTACATCCTTGCCCAAAAGCAGTTTGGTACACAATGGGTGCTCAATAAATTTTTGTTCCATAAAGCTAGCTTCTCTGTCTACTACTTTTTTTTTTTTTTTAAGACAGGGTCTTACTATATTGCTCTGGCTGACCTAAAACTCACTACGTAGAACAAATTAGCCTCCCAAATTCTGGGTTTACAGGCATGCTCCACTACACCCAAATAACTCCAGTAACTTTTCTCTTTTTAAAATAGCAGGTGAGGTCTAAAGAGATGGGTCAACAGTTACAAATTCATGCTGCTTGTTAGGTCTCAAACAACCCCCCAGACAAATCTTAATAAGTACCCGTGGCTTCTTCAAGCACTTTTAATCCCCCATCCCCACCCCAAACTGCAGCTCAGGGACTGGGCTTCCCTTTCCCCAGCTTCTCTTTGCTACATAACTCAACCATTTTGACTACATGGCTCTCTTGGTTCCTGTATGCTCTCTTGTCCTCTTGGTCCATGGCTCCTCTCTTAGTCCACTTGCCTCCCACCTTCTTTTCTTCTCTCCCTCTCCTCCCTGTTTCCTCTTGTGGCCTGGTCTGCTCTGCTGCATGTCAGTATGGACCCTTTCAGATGCCTCTGGCTGTACTTTCCCTCATACCTACAATAAAAACCTTTCTCCTCAGCCAGACCTGGGAGTGGCCATTCTCCTCATTTTCATTCACTACTTTTGCAGTAGTTCAGTTCCCAGCACCCCTATCAGGTAGCTGACAACTCCTATAATTCTGGTTCTGGGGGTGATTCAACACCCCTTCTGAGCTCCAAAGGCACCTGTACTTACGTGAACACACACACATGTGCACATGCACACTCAAATACGCACAGAGAGGGAGAGAGAGACTTAAAAGATTAAAATAAAAACATTAAAGCAGCAGGGGAATCTTAAATGGTGGGCAGGAATGAGAATATTTATGTGGCAGTGATTTGATGGGCACTATCCACAGCCCTCTGAGATCAGTTAAATTCATTTTGCTAGAGAGAAGCAGCATGGGGTCCTAAAGTTCTTCACTATAGTTTGGTTCTCAAATTAATTGATTCTGGACACCGTGACACAGGCCTCCGTTCCTATAACAACTCTTACTTCTTCAAAGCTACCTGCTGAGTTGTTTTTTTTTTTTTTTTTTTTTTTTTTTTGTAAAACCAACTAGCCATGTTTGCCATGTGTGATGGTTATTCTCGGTTGTCAGTTTGACTGTATCTGAAATGAACTACAATCCAGAAATGGATTGTAATCTGTAATCTGGATCTTGAGGTTTGAAGACACAGGGTTTTGATCTGGATCTTGAGGTGGGATGACACACACAATCTCCTGTTGCCTTTAGATCAAGATGTAGAACCCTCAGCTCCTCCAGCACCATGTCTGCCTGGATGCTACTATTCTTCCCGCCATGATGATGATGGAGTAAACCTCTGAAACTGTAAACCAGTCTCAATTAAATGTTGCTCTTTGTAAGAGTTGCTGTGGTCATGGTTTCTCTTCACAGCAATAAACCCTAATTAAGACATCATGTATTCATATATATTGTTCAACAATTTCAAAAATGGAAGTAGATTAGATTCTATCTATGGTAACTTCTCTGAAACAGACAGCGCCTTGTGGATCTGAAAAGATAGCTGTTTATAAATTCAAAGTGATTCAAGATATCTTTAAATTAAAAGTTACCTGTTAAAGGCTTCTATCTTTACAAGCAACCATGATCTTAATTCCTGGCAGACCAGTAAAATAACAATTACATATCAAAGCTTTTCATCCATCCAGCAGATGAAAACAAGAAGATAAAACTCATTCTACCTGAGAAATGTAAGGTCTTCATATAAGGTCTCATTTCTTACTGAACAGACTGTAAATAACTGAAAATAGATACATTGTATGAGACTAGAGTATTTGGGGACATAAATAAGAGATAGCTTTCCAGTCACCTACTCTACATATATGTAATAACAAAAAGAAAAGACTAAAGTTTTCCTTGAGTTAGGTCTGCAGTGACACACTTGATTTCACTTAAAGATCCAGATGCTGGGCTGGAGAGATGGCTCAATGGTTAAGAGCGCTAGCTGTTCTTCCAAAGGACCCAGGTTCAAATCCCAGCATCCATATGGCAGTCTGAAACTGTCTGTAATGGCTGGGAGCACTGACCCCAGCACTCAAGAAGCAGAGACAGGCTTAAGTTTGAGGCCAGCCTGGTCTACAGAGTGAGTTCCATGACAGCCAAGGTTACACAGAGAAACCCTGTTTTAACCACCCCCCCCAAAAAAGATGGAAGGTGAGAACCAACTCCTGAAAGTTGTTCTCTGACCTCCACATGTGTGCTATGGCACGTGAATACACACACATACTCAAATAAATAAACTTGAACTTTTTAAAAAATTGTAGATCTAGATCATTAAACTATTATTATGTATGTAACCTTAATGTCTCTTTAGACATTTGAGATTTTTAAAATTATTTTATTTCTAATTGTGTGTGTCAGTCTCTGGGCATGTACACACGATAGCAGATGCCTGGTATACTGAAGCTGAACTTATAGAGGAATGGGGCTGCCTGGCCAGGCTTCCTACAAACAGTAGCAGTTTATGTCCTCAACCACAGAGCCATCTTTCTAGTTCCCTGGGATGGCTGGTTGGTTGGATGGTTGGTCGGTCGGTATTTTTAGAGATAATGCCTCATTGTATTACCCTGGCTGGCCTAGAACTAGCTATGTAGACCTGGTGGCCTGAAATTTGCTATATAGACCAGTCTGGTTTTGAACTCACAGAGATCTCATGGCCTCTGCCTCTTGAGTGATGGGATTAAAGGTATGTACCACTGCACCTCGAGCTCTCTCTGGTGTTATTAGCATGTTTTCATGAAACATTCCACAATACAAAGACATTGTGGTTCAGACTTTTAAACTTAAAAAAAAAATTATTTTTATAATTCCATCATCAGAAGACAGAGGCAGGTAGAGTTCTGTGGATGTGAGGCAAGTCTGGTGTTTAGGGATCAGATCAACTTTAATTTTAAGATAACATTCATTGTTATGTAGGAAATATCCTTCAAAGTCCACCTTTAATGGAATGGATTTGTTGCAAACAATCTAAGATGGTTAAATTACATGTAAGTCATTAATTATTTTCCATTTTATAAATTAAGACACCAACTAGGAAATGTAAAGGAATATAGCAGAAAACAGGTAGGTACTTTTAATACAACTTTGGGGGGTAGTAACAGCAACTCTGGGTCTGTTCAGACTTACTACCAGTACCATTGTTTTTGCCTGTTTCTTTAAATCAGTTTGCTGCACTGATGCCAGGATCCATTATGAGCCAGACAAGCTTCCTCCCTGAATAAAAACAGTAACCTCTTTTAGGAGAGCTGAGCTTTCCTTCTGAAATTAGAGAAGCCATACCTGGATCCAAATCAACTGTGCATACTTTAAATACCTCCTTTCACCTTATCCCTTCCCTCCAAGTTACAAGCTCCCAGGGCTTTGCAATGCTAGGATAACATTCTTTTGTGGAGGGGCAGTCCTAACGAGGTGAGGCCTCCTTCTGTATTCTGTCATTCAGGCAGGACTTGGGTTACCCTTCTGCCAGGGCTCTAGCGAAATTGCCCTCCCTCCATTGTGAGTGTGCTGGTACTCTCTCCCTGGTCCACCTGCTAGAATGCCATTGGTTCCGGGACTTTTGAGATTCTCCATCTTGCCTCAAAGGCTTGCTTCTGCCTTTTAGGTCTTGCTAGGTTTGTTGTCAAAAACCCAGGGCTCCCCACAGCAGTCAGAATCCAAACTTTGCCTTCGAAAAGTCTCCAAGTTGACCTGCTGCAGAATCTTGAAAACCACAGCTGAAGAGAAAAGGAAATATTCATTCTAGTAATTTACTTATTAGTTTTAAACATGCATTTTTCTTTTTTAAAAATAATTGTATTGATTCTTTGACAATTTCAAACATGCATTCAATGTGTTTTGATCATATTTACCCCATATTCCTCCCCTTTACTTGCCCAGACCTACCCCTTATTTCTCACCCCACCCCCAACTTCCTGTCTCAACAATTCAAGAAAATTTTTAAAAGTTTTTTTGAGACAGGGTTTCTCTGTATATCCTTGACTGTCCTGGACTCACTTTGTAGACCAGTCTAGCCTTGAACTCACAGAGGTCCACCTCCCTCTGCATCCAGGGTGCTAGGATTAAAGGCGTGCGCCACCACACCTGGCAATTCAAGAATTTTTAATCCATCAGCTCTCAACTTTATTATTTGTTTTTAAGACAGAGTCTTTCTGTGTGGACAGGCTGGCCTCAAAATCAAGAGATTCCCCAGCCTCAGTCTCCCAAGTGTTAAGATTAAAGGTGTGCACCCCGGCACCCAGCAGCCAGATAAATCTCCGAAAGAATCAGAAAGAATTAAAATAAAGTCATACTAAGGCCCATTGCTTTTATGCCTAAAACGAAAATTAAAACAGTAGCAGATTGTCTCAAAACCTCATTTTGATACTGATGAATGTCTGACTCATCAGTTCATTTTATATGTCTGACTTATTTGCCTGCACGTATGTATGAGTACCACAAAAATGCAGTGCCAGCAGGCACGGGAAGAGGCAGCAGATATCCCGGAACTGTAGTTTCAGATTTGTGTGAGCTGCCATGTGGGTGCTGGGAGTTGAGCCTGGGTCCTCTGCAATAGCAATGAGTGCTGAGCCATTTCTCCACCTCCGATCCTTTACTTTGTACCCTAAGACGAAGCCCTCATAGTACTATCATTTAGACAAATTAACTCAGCTGAAGATGGCCCTCAAATGGTGTTTGCAACTCACAGGTAAATGGGAAAACACACACACACACACACACACACACACACACACACACACACACACACAAAAGTTAAAAATAAATGAACAAATTCACAAGAGTAACTTTGTAAAATATTGTCTTTCCTTTTGTAGCTCCATCATTTAGTCTTCTGTCTCTCCTGGTTTTTTTTTTTTTCTTTTTTCTTTTTTCCTTTTATTCAAGTTTCTCTATTATGTAGCCCTGGCTGTCCTGGAACTTGCAATTTGCTATGTGGAGCAAGCTGCCCTCAAACTCAGAGAGATCCACCTTCCTCTGCCTCCTGAGTGCTGAGTGCTATGATTAATCACTTCAAGACAATGTTATTGTTTTTACCCAGCTTCTTGAGTGTCCTTCCAGCATGCATATATAAACATAGACACACATTCACCTTTTTTTTTTTTTTTTTTTTTTTTTTTACAAATGGTAAAACCTTGCCTAGTCCATTTGTTACTATTTCTCTATGAGTAGGCTTTATTCTTAGTATGTTCCTATGTAATTCTGGAAATGAGTAACAAAAGTAAACAGAATTGTAAAACATAAAAATTTAAAACTGAGCCCAATCACCCAACTTCAACAATCTCAAAATACAATACTACAACTCAATTCACATACCTCTTATTTTTCATTATTTGTGTGTGTCTTAGATTGTTTTGTTTTGTATTATGTCATGTTTTTAGACAAGGTCTCCCTATGTAGCTCAGGATAACTCAGAATTCATTAAGGTAAGTCAGCCTAGCCTCAACTTTGCAATCCTCCTGCCTCAGAATCCCTAGTGCTGGGATTGCAGGTGTACACCACTGCACCTGGCTGAGTGTCCATTTTAAAGCAAATTTCAGGTGCCCTTTTATTTCACCTTTCCTCACCAAACATATTCTTCTGTATCCCCTGTGACAGTCTTTTTTTTGTTTGTTTGTTTGTTTTGTTTTTCAAAGCTGTGAGACCACCAAAGACTGGCATTCTATATGCCTCCCCTACCTCGGGAAAACCTTGTATCCTTGCCTGTTTACCCAAACCCTGGATGCCAGAAGTTCCTGAGACTTGACTCTGTGTCATATCCTTCCCCTTTGCACCAAGTATGAATTAGCTGATTGAGTCAAGTGTGACTTTCAGCCCCATCAATGTGGTCTGTCTCTCCGCTTTAGGGTAAAAACCAAAATGAACCTCCCTCCCTGGTGAACCTCCCTCCCTGGTGAACCCCCCTCCCTGGTGTGCATGCTCTAAGGGTTAGGGTCACTGTGCACCCTTTTGCAGAAGTGAATTGCCTTGTTGGGTTTGTTCATGTGTCTGTGTGACACTGGGAGAACCTCCAAATTATATTTTAAATGTCAAACATTAGATTTGTTTTCCTACTTCCTTTTTTTCTTCCTTCCTTCCTTTCAATGTTTTTCTTTCTTCTAGATGGTTCTCATGTTTCCCAGGCAGACAGGAATGACTTACTTGAAGTCACTATGTAGCCTAGGATGACTCTGAACTTCTGATTCTCCTGTCCACCTCCTGAGTAACTGGGATTACAGGCGTGCACTACCAAGTCTGACTCATGTGGTGCTGGATATGAAACCAGGGCGCCCAGTCTTCGAAGCAAGTCCTCTACTGACTGAACTACATGCACTCCCTGCCCTGTTCGCTGTGTCTCTTAAGGCTTTTCTCTAAACACCTAGAGCAAGCAGCTCATTCTCATTTCTTTTTTCCTATAGCTTTGACTTGAAGAAAGCCTCTCACTGTTGTGCAGATGTTCTGTATTCTAGACCTAGGCGATGCTGGGTTCTAGGATGACTTAACTTGGTTTGCTACCCTCCTGTGTAAACTTGAAGTTGACTCAATTGATTTGGTTCAAGTTTGACTTGGAGGCAAGGATACTCATAGCTGCTGCTCTGTGTAACATCAGGAGCATATAATACCAGGGTAACAACCGTTCAAAAAGCATATATATATATAATATGTATACATATATATGTACATATATATTGTATATACATGTTACATACATATATATACATATACATACACGAATATGTATATAGGTTGGTTGTTTCTTGTTGTTGTTGTTTTTGGAGACAGGGTTTCTCTGTGTATCCCTGGGTGTCCTGGAACTAACTATAGACCAGGCTGACCTCGAACTCACAGAGATCCTCCTGCCTCTGCCTCCTGAGTGCCAGGATTAAAGGTGTGAGCCACTACCAACTGGCTCAAAATGCTTATATTTACCAGTACACCTGACCTTTCCATTGCAAAGGTCTCATGAGCTTTCAGTGCTCTAAAGACTGTGTCTCATTACATAGTCTCAGTTGGCTTGGAACTCAGCATGAAAACTAGATGCTGTATCAGTTACTTTTCCCACTGTTGTGATAATAGCCTAATAAAAGCAAATGAAGGGAAAGGGGTTTATTGTGAATCCCAGTCTGAGGGTTCAGTCCATCATGGTGGGAAGGCATGGTGGCAGGAGCTTGAGGCAGCTGGTCACACTGTGTCCGTGGTCAAGTAACGGACAGCAATGAATGCTGGCACTCAGTTCACTCTCTCTTTTTATTCAGCCCAGGATCCCAAACCTCATAAAGAGGTCTGTTCACATTCAGGGTGTGTCTTCCCACCTCAACTAACTTAATGTAGATAATGTAGCTTCACAATGTGTATGGAGACTTATCTCCTAGGCAATCCTAGACCCTGTCAAATCAACAATGGATATTAACCATCACACTTGTTTTCATCTTTTGGCTGATGTTGCCTGAATATTCATGAATCCACAATTCATCAGAGGCTTTGAGGAGAGGACATTCTAAATCTAGCACTCACAAGAGAAGGGATAAACTTGGCTGTAGAATTTCCCTGAAAAAAATGTCCCTGGGGTCTCAGAATTGTTTGAGCTAGGATGTTTATGTTCAAATTGACAAAAACAAAAATGATCATAAAACTTCGAAGTAAGAAGGTTCCAAGTCCTTCTAAATCCCTATCAAATGAAGATCGATAAAATCTTTCATTTTAACACTTTGTTAATTTGGCTTCAAAGGTTTAAATAATCAAAGTCTGGAGAGATGGCTTCTCTTCCAAAGGACCCAGGTATGATTCCCAACACCCACAACAGGCTCACAACCACCTGTAACTCCAGTCCCAAGGGGTACAATGCCCTCTTCTGACCTCTGAAGGTACATGCGTGGTTCATGGACATACATGTAGGCAAAACAGTCATACACATAAAATAAAATTTAAAAATCTAAAAGATTTTTTTAAAGTATAAATCTCTTTAGGAGCAGTTGATAGTGTCATTCTGTCATATTGTCATGGGTATGTGAAGGCATACTTTTAAACAGTTTATTAATAACCCTATACACCTTCCAACCCACTGACCTGGGGTACAGGAGAAAGGATGTTAGTAGAAGAAGAAGATGAAGACCTCCTTAGTCACAGATCCTTGGGGCAACTTGTCAGCAGTCAGCCAAAACAGCACACACAGGAACAGGCAAAATCAGCAGCACAAGCAAGGACAGCAGAAAAAGAAGCATTTTTGTGGCCCCAAATGGGGCTGACGTGGGCTCAGCCAGACCCAGGCCAAGATCTTCAGCAAGTTGGCAGCAACAGACTTCAGTAAAGCATCATCTGGAGTCTTGAAGTGAAGCAGTGATGATCAGCAATGGGGAGTGATGCCAAGCACAAAGCCCCTCTGCGTTTCGGGGGTCTCCCTTTATACCTCCTCCAAATATGCACAAGGATCCTTTCCAATTGGTCAACTTTGCACCCTCTGCACAAGGTACTTCCTATTGACCAAGATCAGTCACTCCCCAAGAAGTCTATCAAAGGGTGAAAATATGTTCCCTACACATGACAATTTCCAGCTGGCAAACATCACGAAGTCTCCATCAGGATGTTTTGCATGCCCCTTTCAGTAGTCTGTTTTTCAGCGGTGGACAAAGCACCTCCACATCCCACACTTGAGACCAAAACAAAAAACACATTCGTTCAACCTAACTGTATTTCTAAAGAAATCTAAACTTCCACCACAGGTAGGTGTGTGTGTGTGTGTGTGTGTGTGTGTGTGTGTGTGTGTGTGTGAATGTATTTCAGGGTTTAGTGCAGGCAAGGCACATGTTTTACAGTTACATCTCCTGATCACAATTATTTGTCTGAAATAAACAGGTGTTGGTGTGAGTTCAAGCCAAAGGACCTGTTGTGTCAAAAAAAAAAAATCACTCTGCATTGTAGACACCTCCCAGTGGATGTCCCCACCATGTTTTGTTTTCTGTTTATAAGAATTTTTTTTTGCATGTTTATGTGGTGCTGTGGGGAGGGCCTCAGAGACCAGAAGAAGCCATTAGGTCTTCCAGAGCTAGAGTCACAGGTGCTTGTGAGCCACTCTCCTTGGATGGTAGGAACTCTACTCCAGCTCTCTGGAAGAGCAGCAGGTGCGCTTAACTAATGAGCCATCTCTTCAGTTTGTTTTCAACCTCCACCATGGCTTTAATCATGGCCCTTGGACTTAACACATATTCTCACAGCTAAATCATCCACCCCACCCGGAGCCCCATGGTGGACCACAAGAAGGCACCCAGGAAGAAAACCCCAACCACCAGAAAACCAGAACCTAGGACTCAGATTTGTAAAATCACTGTTATGAAGTAGCATCAAAAATAATTTTATGGTTGGCGGTCACCACAACATGAGGAGCTGTGTTAAAGGGTCTCAGCGTTAGGAAAGTTGAGAACCACTAGCTTAGACAATGACTTGCAGACTTGGGGCTTGTTAAAACAATTCAAATATAGCCCGATACAGTTAGGTTCCAAGGCAGAAAAACAGACCATACCAGGAAACTTCAAGATGGCATTCTGCCAAAGAACAGCTGGCCTTCCTGGGGAGGTCCTTATTCCAGGACTTTACTGTTTGCAAATTTAATAAATGATGCACATCTGCTCATAATATTATGAAGGTCTCTATGAAATGTCGTGTTCATAAAGCCTGTTTTGCAAAGCAGTGCTTTATGTGTGGTAGGTGTCAGTGTTTGCAGAAGAAATGTTATGCTGGTGTTTCCACTTTTGTCACAGTGCTATAGGGCTGGAACGTCTTTCAGAGTTGGGGTCCAGAGGTGTCACAGCCCATCCTGTATCCCTTTCTCCTACCCTCTCTCCTTCAATCCTCTTTTCTCCTTTTTCTTTCCTCCTTTTACCCCCTTACACTTCTTTCCTGTCTTCCTCCACTCTTCCCTTCTTTTTCTTTTTACGGACCCAGTCACTTGCACTGCTCAGTGTGACACCTTATTTGAATCATTGATCTGAGCATGGTCCTCTCACACACAGTTCATGTGTGCATGTGTGTACGTTTACATCAGGTGTGGTCTTTGATTACCCTCCACCTTATTTTTTGAGACAGTGCCTTGCTCACTGAATCTGCAGCTTGCTGATTGGCTAGGGTGGCTGGCTGACCAGCAGGCTCCAAGGGTCTTCTTGTCTCAGCCTTTCCAATGCTGGGGGTTATAGACGCGCATTGCCTGACAGCTTTTATGTGGTGTCTGAACTCAGGTCCTCATGTGTGTGCAACAGGCACTTTACTGACTGAGCGATCACTTAAGCACCTTCTTCTCACATTTTATGTCCTGGGATAACTTCCTTCCTCCCATTTAGGAAGTCACCCCAAAGTGCTCCATGGACATCACTTTTACTTTTATATATTATTATTCATTTGGGTTTTTTGAGACAGGGTCTCGTATTCCAGGCTAGCCTCTATTTTATTTTAATCTTATATGTGAGTGTTTTGCCTGAGTGTGTGTATGTGTATCTTGTGTATGCCTGGTACCCACAGAGGTCAGAAGATGATGTTGATTGTGAACCATCACGTGGGTATTGGGAACGGAAGCAGTTCAGAGAGGGAGTGATGGGAACTGAACCCTGGTCCAAGTTCAAGAGTGACAAGTACTCTTAAGCACTGAGCTAATTCTCTAGCCCTTGCCCCTAACCTTTCTTGTAGACAGAAGATGACTGAACCCCTGACCCTCCTGCCTCCACCTCCCAAGTATTGTGCCACCCCAAGTAGCTACCATTTTCAGTTAGTACGTTTCCTATCCTCCACTTTAACACTACACTCCCAGGTCCTAAGCTGCTGGTGAACATTTGGCCTGCTCCCCACTCTGAGGCTTCAGTAGTTTCCACACCTTATCACCTCCCTTCCCACTCCTTTCAGTCCACGATAGGTATGTGGCAGCCAGTCTCTGCTCAATCTCTCTCTCAAGAAAAAACAAAAACAAAAAATGCCTGCTTCCCCTTATTAAACTTGGAAAGCAGAGCATGTCCAAGAAATATAAGCAATTTAACAGTGGCTTTTGTAACCTTTCACCTCTAGATAAATTACTGGTACAATTTAATACAGTACAGAAACAGAACATTTAAAATCTGTTTTTTAGCCATGTGTGGTGGTCCACACCTAATCCCAGCACACAGGAGGCAGAGGCAGGCGGATCTCTGTGAATTCAAGGCCAGCCTGGTTACAAAGTGAGTCCAGGACAGCCAGGCATTTACAGAGAAACCCTGTCTCAAAAATAAATAAAAAGCTGTTTTTATCAGTCAAACTAGACAGCATGCTTCTAAAATATTTTGCCATTATTAGTTTCAATCGCAAAGGAGAAATGTCTTTATTGTTTTTTGTTTGTTTGTTTTCTAAGCAAACAAAGGGTTGAAAGATGGGAATGGAATTCCTTCCAAATGTTAGCAAGGAGATGGGGGATGGAACCATTTTTCTCAAAGACAATTTGGTGATGTATATCTAAAGCCTTTTTGATCTTGTAATTCTACTTTGAGGAATTTATCATAATGCAATAATAAGGATATTCATCAAAGAACATTAACCATGGCATTATCTGTAATCGTGACAAAGCCGGAATCAATCTCAATATGCCACCAGACAAGATACATTGAGCTATAATAGGTCTTACGAATTAATTCACTTGACTTGTATTTATTGAGGTCCTGCTAGTTACCAAGCTTAGTGTTGAAGGGTGGGGAGTGAAGGGACCCTGGAAAAGAGTGGAACATTAACCCTGATGCTCTGGGAATATTCACAATGAAATCAGTAATATAAGTGGGGCAAAAAAAGAAGCCCATGCAATCAGAGTGTATTTAATGTTTTATTTTGATATTTCTAATCATCAATAGTTGTACAAAGAGAGTGTTTGTGTGAAATACATAGATTTTTGAAGAGATTGTGTAGGAAGGTAATTGGAGATTCTAACAGCATATTGCACACTCCAAAACTGTTGAGAGTGGATTTCAAGTATTCTCTCCCCAATAATGGCATTTTCAGTGATGGGAATGCTTATTAGCAGAATTTAACCATTCCACATTGTATCCCTTTATCCTAAACTCACGGTGTGCCCCATAAACATATGTAATCACAATTTGTCTTGTTTTTCTCTTGACACAGCACCTAATGTCTCTGCTTCCTTTCAACTCACTATGTTGCCAAATACGATCTCCTTTTTTTCCTTTCCTTTTCTTTCTTTCTTTCCTTTTCTTTCTTGCTTTCTTTCCTTTCAAGATAGGGTTTCTCTGTGTAACAGCCTTGGTTGTCCTGGAATTCACTTTGTAGATCAGGCTGGCCTCGAACTCACAGAGATCCTCCTGCCTCTGCCTCCTGAATGCTGGGATTAAAGGCGTGTGTCAGCATGGTAAATTCATATGAGGTTTGAGGATTGAACCCTGGCTTTATGTATCCCAGGCACATGGTCTTGAAACTGAGCTACATTCCCAGATCTGCAACATGTTTTTTTTTCTTTTTTAAATCAAGACACACAGTAATCCCAGCATTTGGGAAATGGAGGCCAAGAAATTCAAGGTCATCCTTAGGTACACAGTAAGTTGAAGGCCTACCTGGGATAACACTCTTAAACAAACAAACAAACAAACAAACAAACAAACAAAATAATTGCTTAAAAAATGAATAGTTTCTTTTAGGTTCAGCCCAAAATGATAGATATCACTTTCTTTAAAAATTTTTTAAAATAATTGTACAAGCATTGGTGTTTTCCCTGCATGTCGTCTGTTGGATTCCCTGATACAGGAGTTATAGACCACAGTGAGCTGCCATGTGGGTGCTGGGAATTGAACCCAGGTTCTCTGGAAGAGCAGCCAGTGCTCTTAATCACAGAGCCATCTCTCCAGCCTTCCTCTTCCAAGATATGACTTTCTTAAAAGCAAGTACTCAAAGCCACATGATGTTTGCAGGACACCAAGACATACTAATGACAGCCACAGGCAGCTTTCCTTGAAACAAGTTAGTCCCCACTATAACATATAGTCCTTGAGCCACTGGGTGGCGAGCTGAAAGGCCTGAGTTTCAGCCACCAGGTAAACATCAATCTGTTCACAACTCTATTTCCATCCATAAAATTAAAGTAACTTGGATTCACCTGGGGTGCCTTCAGTCTTAGAATTCTTCCTTTTTCTCACTGTGGTATTTGATGGGATTTATTTCACAAACTGTTTGTCTATTTTTGCCAGTGTTGTGACATGTTTGTGCTTTTTAACTCACTGAATGACTGAATTGGGTCACTGCTCCACAAATCCAATTGTCATTCTGTCAAATGTGGAAATGCCTGGAAATACTGTACCTGTGTGGCCTTAGAATTCTCTTCTCCACTGTATGTGTGTGTCACTAATAGGGACTCAATTTATACATACTTTTATATGTTTGAATGTTTTGTCTGCATGTTTGGAAATGCTCTTCACCAGTGCCTGCTGCCCATAGAGAGGGCACTGGGTCCTCTGGAGATGGGATTATGGATAGTTGTGAACTGTCACTACAGGAGGAGCTGCTCAGTATACAGAGAGCACTGACACTCAGAAATGACCAAGTCCTTGTCCTTGGTGGTGCTGGCTTTGTTTTTCACTAACTTGCTAGTATTTCTAGAGTCCCTTGTAATTGTTCATAATTTATATGCATAATACATCTGGCTGGGCGTGGTGGTGCATGCCTTTAATCCCAGCACTCAAGAGGCAGAGGCAAGTGGATCTCTGTGAGTTTGAGGCCAGCCTGGTCTACAAAGTGAGTCCACGACAGCCAGGGATACACATAGAAATCCTGTCTCAAAAAAAACAACAACAACAACAACAAAAAAGGACATCTGGATACAGAATCCTCTGAATATCAACTCAGGGGTTGTGTTTGTTAGTTTATTTCTGTGTGTTTTTCTCTTCCCTCCATCCCTCTCTCCCTGTCTTCCTTCCTTCTCCCACCCTGATTCTCTTCTTCCTCTCTCCCTCTCCCCATCTTCCTCTCTCCCCCTTTTCCCCTTTCCACCCCCCTTGTCTGTGAGACAAAGATCTTATGTAGCCCAGCCTGGCTTTTTTCAGGGGTCAAGGGAAAGACACAGAGCTTCACTTTGTCATTCCCAGCAGCCTGAGGAGTTCCCCTAATCTTTTGGAGACCTCAACTCAGGCCAAACCAGGATTCACAGTGTTAGAGTCCAAGAATAGCCACACAAACCACTCAGTCACCAATCTCAGTCAGATATTGATGGTTTATTGAACACACACCCAAAACTGGTCATAGCCACTATGACTAGGGTCACAGAGGTCTTGGAGCCTAACTGTGACGTCGACTTGCTTCCAAGGCAGGCTTTTTATAAGAAAAACCATATCCAGGTAACAACCATGTAACCAGGTCTAGGAAACCAACCACATCCAGGTAATAACTAGGTAACCATGTGTAGGAAGCAAGGGAATGGCAGCACTATATCATTTTGACTAACTAGACAAAGCATTTCTAACTAACCTTTAATTTGATTGGTATCAAGTACAGTTGTAATTGGGAACTCTTCAGAGTGTCAAGGTAACAAAGTAACAAAGTATGAGTAATTTCATCTTATAACTAAAATGGAGACTGAAGAAAAAAATGGCTACAGTTATACTAAGAGCTAAAGCAGGGCCTTAACACACAGCTTTTATACAGACAAGAATTTCAGGACAGGACCAGCCAGTATGAAACAATTTGGGGTTAATGTGCTGGCGATTTTATATATATTTATTTATACATATAAATATATATTTATATATTATATATTTTTGTTATATAACAGAATATGTAGTATATTTACATATACTATATACATGTATATATGTATATATATATGTATATATATATAGTGAACTTGTCATAAGTCATCTGAGAAGAGGGAACCTCAACTGAGAAAAAGGTCTTCATAAGATTGGCCGGTAGGCAAGCCTGTGGATTATTTATTTATCGAGATAAGGTTTCTCTACGTAGTTCTGACTGTCCTGAAACTCACTGTGTATACTGGGTTGGCCTCATACTTACAGAGATCCTCCTACCTCGGCTTCCCAAGTCCTAGAATTAAAGGCTTGCACCACCATGTCTGGCTTGGACCACTATCTAATTAACGGTTGATATGATTGTGGGTGGTGCTTCCCCTGGGCAAGTGGTATATAGTTTGTATAAGAAAGAAGGCTGAGCAAGTCATGGGGAGCAAACCAGAAAGATACATTCTTTCACAGCCCCTGCTTCAGTTCCTGCCTGCACTCTGAGTCTCTAAAATTACAGAGTGTGACCTGAGAGTGGCAAGCTAAAATAAACACTTTCTTCCCCAAGTTGTTTCTGGTCATAGGATTTTATCACAGCAAAAGAAACCCTAACTAAGCCAGCTAATAAACTATTTTAATGCAGGTTTTTAAGTACACAGTTTAAAAGCAGGGCCAAGAAAGAGGGGGCATACTGCAGAGAATGGACTTGGACTCAAGGAAGATGGGTAGTTTAAAGGACATTTGCAATATAGATTTTCAGCACTGAGGTGAGGTATGTGTTGGACAGGTTGAATTAGAGGGATCCTTAAAAATAAGGATGATGGGCTTGGAGAGAGGGCTCAGCAGTTTAAAGCACTTGCTGCTCTTGCAGAGGACCCAGGTTCAGTTCTCAGCACCCACATGGTGACTGACAACCATCTGTAACTCCAGTTCCAGACAAGCTGATGTTCTCCTCAGGCCTCTTTGGTAATGGAATGGAATGCATGTATTTCACAGACACACATATGGGAAAATCCCACCCACAGGAAATCAAATACCATTGAGAGAGAGAGAGAGAGAAATTGATTGATTGACTGGTTGATTGATTGATTGATTGATTGATTGATTTAGGGAAAGAATGAAGCATAACCAAGCATGAGTGTTGTATTTCATTGGTTTTTTTTTTTTTCTCAATTTCTTCTGGAGGGTTTTGGTGGCTTTTGAAGCTATTATTGTCAAAGGTTTGCGAGAAAATCCAAATGAAATCTCAGAGGATTTTTTTAGGAAAATTTTTTAGGTGGGGCACATGGCAGGATTACAGTTGATAATCTCATGGGGTGCAGGCACATGGGGTTTCTTTGCTGTAAACAAAGTTAACAGTCTTATTGGAGCTATCTAGAAAATGTTCAGGGAAAGGAATGTGGTCTTACCCCAGGTTATGTGCTTTCAGGTCTAAAACCTGCTTTGTTGCTATTTTTTTTTAAATAAGTACTTTATTTTTTTTTCAAGTTACATCTCAGTCGCAAACCCTTCCCTATTCCCCCTTCTTGTCCCACCCTTCCACCCTCTTCCCCCCCCAACAGCTTCTCTTTTCATTCCAACAAATGGTTCTTTCTCTTATAACAGTAAATTCTGTACAAAACAGCAGAATTAAATATGCCACATTTATGAGAGTTAAATGGCCCGGTATACCTTCCCAATGTCCAGTTCATACATATTTGGCCCCTGACTTTAACCTTCTACCTTCTAACCATCTCCATGAGTTTAAAGTTCTATAACTGACTTAGTTTTCATACTAACTTGCATCACTATTATAACCATCTTCTTAGATCTAGAACGCCCTCTTGATTCCTAAACAACTCAAAATTTAGCTATGAGACTCAAGCTGTCTATTCTTCAACCACCTCAGAGAGCTGAGAAGGATAAATATATCTGATTGTATAGGAAGTGCAGGGCCTGCAGCTTCCAATACTAAGAAATGACAAACCAGTGACTACCTGGACAGTTCCCATTTTCTCTCCATACATTCCAGCATCAGTCTTCAGCCTTTTGGTCCTGTTTCTCTGACAGACATTTATTGTAGAGCAGGGATTGTGAAGGACTAACCTACCCTGTCTTGGCAGAGCTAGGCTGTCGACTTCCCTGCTACCAAGTTTTGTCTTTTTTGGACAGCAGTCTGTCTGCAGTTGAAGCAAGGAGTTTTTACATGTCAAGAGATAGGCTTGCCACTAATTCAACCATCTCACATTGGAGATTCTTTGATGCTTTTCTTCTACTTGGAGTAGAATAGGGGGTGCTGTCAGGAGCTGATATGTCACGATATCAAAAAAAAAATCTTAATTTAAGACCACATCTTTGAATGCCATATTCTGCAGATCTCTTGGGGTTTTTGAAGATGCCCTATCTATCTCTTGTATTTAGATAAGCAAATGTTGCTTGTCTCTTAACAACTTGATTACTGAGTAGCTTAGAGAATATCTGTGATAGACTGTCTTAGTAGCTAACAAGGTGACATGCATGCATGACTAGGAGTTTGTTTTTCTTAAATATCCTAAACAGTTTAAGACGGTTGGTATCAAGAGGCCAGAACTTCACATTTCATTTTTAAGTATCTCTAAGTACGATACCATTAGGAAGCGTTACCTTAAATTTTACATCAATATACAAAGATCTATTCAAATGTGGCTAAATATACTCTTAATTTTGTATCAATATACAAAGATCAATGCCTATGCGGCCCAATACAATCTTAATATTGCGTCCATATACAAGGGTCAATACCATTGTGGCCAACTATAATCTTAGTTTTGTATCAATATACAAATATCAATACTGACGTAGACCAATACAATCTTATTTTTGCACAATAAACAATGGTCAATACCACTTTAGCCAAATATACTATTAATTTTGTATCAATATACAAGGGTATAAGGGCATATTCAATAATGTGACCTTTCTTCTTGATCCTTCCTGTGCTGTGTCTCGATTTTTCTCTCGTCCGTGCATTCCTACATAGGAGATAAAGAAGGATACAGAAAAGGGAAAGAAGGAATACCCTGGGTCTAACCTCCAAAACCCATTAAACAGGACCATTTAACAACTTGTAATCTCTTCCCCTAAATAACAGTGTTTTCAGTTGTCCTTCAAATAACCAAAAAAAGGGGGGACGGAGAAACACCCTCCCCACCCTCTGGGTATGGGACGTCGCTCTCTTAAAATGACTTCCTGCTGGTTTGGGTCGTAGTAAACCTGTTTGGGGCCCAAACCAAAATGGAAAAATGGTTAAAAATGTTTACACAGTCCTTTTATGTTCAGTCCTTCTGTTCACAGCTGTTTAGATGTCCTAAGGAGTTTGTAGGCGGAAGCTGAACTTCCAGGCTTTACTGAGGTTCTGGCTGGGGCATTGTGTAGGGCTGAACGGTCTTAGCAATATTGAGTTGTTGTGGTTGTAGGCTTTTGATGGAGACATCTATTGAGGGAGTCTGTCAGGCTGAATCATCTGGGTCACTTGTCTTCTTTTGGTGTCTGATTCTGATTTCTGCTGAGGTTTCCGTTGTCCAGTTGTCCCTGGGTTCCTTGAATGGATGCTTTGATTCTCCTGGAATGATAAGAACAGAGCCCTGCCCTATTCCTCACTCAGGGACAATCGCCCTCTTTTTTTGGGGGGGGGTAGGTAATATTTCTCCTGAAGCAAATTTGGTTTTTGACAATATATAAAGTGTTATCTTTCAATCTGGTTTAAAGAAGAAATCATTTTGTTATTTTGGAGCTAAACCAGCTTTAGTGTATATATTTTGAGGTCTCGAAGGACAATTTGTTTGTGTTGTGTGGGCCTTTTGTAAGTAGCTTTTAAACTTAGGTCCTTCCAAATCCTATGTGTGTGTCTCTGCATTCTAAATATTGGGATCCAAGACCTGTGGTTCCCATCTAAGGGGATTAAAGATGTGTTCCACCACTCCTGGATCAAAGTTTTTCTTTAGTTAGAGTTTGTTTTGTATCAGGCTGACCTTGAGTTCTGAGATCTGCCTGTTTCTGTCTCTAGTGTGTTGGGGTTAAGGGTGTACTCTTCTTGAATGATGGGATTAAGGGTGTGTACCCTCACCACCCTTTTCCGTGTAACTCTAGAATTTAAAAGTCCACTAACACTTTGGTGCTCCTCCCGTCTCTGCTGAAGTTAAAGGCATGGGTTAACACCACATTTCTCCTGTATTTTACCTTAGCTCTACGTTTTTTCGACACTTGGAGGTTCATAAAACCAGGTTGAACGGCTGTGTCCTTTAATTTATTTACAGTGTATTAACGTTGTTACCTGCTTTTTTTTAATTAGTAAATTTATTTGTTTGTTGCTACAGGTTACATCCTTGACATATTGTCCTCTTTTCCTGCTTCCCAGGCCCACCCTCCCATGCTCTACTCCCTGACCCTTCCATCTTGATCCTCTGGGGTGGAGTGTCCCTGCATACCAGTGTCTCACCACAGATCAGGAGTCATATGAGGGCTGAGGGCCTCTTCATACACCAGGGGTCTACAAGGCAGTACTGCCAGTGAAAGGTGTCTCCTTGCTACGGGGGGGGGGGAAACTAAAAAAAAAAAAAACCAACAGACACACAAACCCACAAAAACAAAGAACAACAACAAAAAAAGAGAGGAAAAAGAAAGAGAAAAAAAGAGGGAAAGGAAAAAGAAAAAGAAATGAAAAGAAAAAAGAAATTTATGTCCATGTTCCTTTTGGTGTGTTGGTTGTAGTACAGATATCCTGTATGATATAGCTAAAATCCTACTATAAGTGAATAGATGCCATGTGCATCCTTCTGAGTCTGGGTTAGCTCACTCAGGATGAGCTTCTCTAGATCCATCCATTTGGTTGCAAATTGCATGATTTCATTGTTTCTTATAGCTGAGTAGTATTCCATTGTATAGATGTACCACAATTTTTTAATCCATTCTTCAGTTGAGGGACATCTGGGTTGTTTCCAGTTTCTAGCTATTACAAATAAGGCTGCTATGAACATAGATGAGGAGACTTCCCTATGTCTCCGTGAGGTGTCCTTTGGGTGTATACCCAGAAGTGGTATGGCTGGGCCCTGAGGCAAAGTTATTCCTAGATTTCTAAGATATCTCCAGACAGACCTCCATAGTGGTTGCACAAGTCTGCATTCCCACCAGCAATGGAGGAGGGTTCCCCTTTCTCCACACCCTCGCCAGCATGTGCTGTCATTTGAGCTCTTTATCTTAGCCATTCTGACAGGTGTGAGATGGAATCTCAGGGTCGTCTTGAGTTGCATTTCTCTGATGATTAAGGATGTTGAGCATTTCTTCAGGTGACTCTCGGCCATTAGGGATTCCTCCTTTGTGAATTCTCTATTTAGCTCCGTTTCCCATTTTTTGATTAGATTATTTGGTTTCTTGGCATTTAGTTTCTTGAGTTCTTTGTAGATTTTAGATAATAGCCCTCTATCAGATGTGGGGTTGGTGAAGATTTTCTCCCAGTCTGTAGGCTGCCGTTTTGTTCGAATGACAGTGTCTTTTGCCTTACAGAAGCTTTTCAGTTTCATGAGGTCCCATTTATTGATTGTTGATCTCAGGTCCTGAGCTGTTGGTGTTCTGTTCAGGAAGTTGTCACCTGTGCCAATGAGTTCGAGGGTTTCTCCTACTTTTTCTTCTAGTATCTTTAGTGTGGCCGGCCTTATGTTAAGGTCTTTGATCCACTTGGAATTAAGTTTTGTACAAGGTGATAGGTATGGGTCTAATTTCATTCTTTTACAAGTGGACATCCAGTTGGACCAGCACCATTTGTTGAAGATGCTGTCCTTCTTCCATTGTGCGGTTTTGGCTTCTTTGTCAAAGATTAGTTGGCCATAGGTGTGTGGGTCCATGTTTGGGTCTTCAATTCGATTCCATTGATCCACTGGTCTGTTTCTATACCAGTACCATGCTGTTTTTATTATTATTGCTCTGTAGTACAGCTTGAAATCTGGGATGGTGATACCTCCAGATGCTTTTTTATTGTACAGGATTGATTTAGCTATTCTGGGTTTTTTGTTGTTCCATATGAAGTTGAGTATAGCTCTTTCCAAGTCTATAAAGAATTGTGTTGGTATTTTGATAGGAATTGCATTGAATCTATACATTGCTTTTGGTAGAATAGCCATTTTTATTATGTTGATCCTACCTATCCATGAGCACGGGAGATCTTTCCATCTTCTAAATGCCTCTTCCATTTCTTTCTTCAGGGGCTTGAAGTTCTTGTTATATAGGTCCTTTACTTGCTTGGTTAGAGTTACCCCCAGGTATTTTATATTGTTTGTGGCTATTGTGAAGGGGGGTTGTTTCCCTTATTTCTTTTTCGGTATGCTTGTTTGTTGTATAAAGAAGGGCTTCTGATTTTTTTGAGTTAATTTTGTATCCAGCCACCTTGCTGAAGTTGTTTATCAGCTGTAAGAGTTCTTTGGTGGAGTTTTTGGGGTCGCTTATGTATACTAACATATCATCTGCGAATAGGGATAATTTGACTTCTTCATTTCCAATGTTTATCCCTTTGATTTCCTTTAATTGTCTTATTGCTCTAGCAAGAACTTCAAGTACTATATTGAAGAGATATGGTGAAAGTGGACATCCTTGTCTTGTCCCTGAGTTTAGAGGAAATGCTTCAAGCATCTCTCCATTTAATTTAATGTTGGCCACTGGCTTGCTGTATATTGCCTTTATTATTTCTAGGTACGGCCCTTGTATGCCCGTTCTCTCCAGGACTTTTAGCATGAAGGGGTGTTGGATTTTGTCAAATGCTTTTTCTGCATCTAGTGAGATTATCATGTGGTTTTTTTCTTTCATCTTGTTTATATGATGAATTACATTGATAGACTTTCGTATATTGAACCATCCCTGCATTCCTGGGATGAAGCCTACTTGATCATGATGTATGATATTTTTGATGTGTTCTTGAATTCGGTTTGCTAGTATTTTATTAAGTATCTTTGCATCTATGTTCATGAGGGAGATTGGTCTGAAGTTCTCTTTCTTTGTTGGGTCTTTGTGTGGTTTAGGAATCAGAATGACAGTGGCCTCATAGAATGAGTTTGGCAGTGATCTTTCTGTTTCTATGTGGTGGAAGAGTTTGAAGAGTAATGGTGTTAGCTCCTCTTGAAAGTCCGGTAGAATTCCGTGCTAAAGCCATCTGGCCCTGGGCTTTTTTTGGTTGGGAGATTATTAATGACTGTTTCTATTTCCTTAGGGGTTATTGGGCTGTTTAAGCTGTTAATCTGATTTTGATTTAGTTTTGGTAGGTGGAATGTATCGAGGAAATTGTCCATTTCGCCTAGGTTTTCAAATTTGGTGGAGTATAGATTTTTAAAGTAATGCCCGAATATTTTCTGGATCTCCTCGATGTCTGTTGTTATTTCTCCCTTTTCATTTCTGATTTTGTTGATTTGTGTTCTTTCCCTTTGCCTTTTAGTTAATTTGGCTAGGGGTCTGTCTATTTTGTTGATTTTCTCGAAGAACCAACTCTTGGTTTCATTGATTCTTTGTACAGTTCTTTTTGATTCTAAGTTGTTGATTTCAGCCCTAAGTTTGATGATTTCCTGCCTTCTGCTCCTCTTGGGCGTGTTTGCTTCTTTTTTTTTTTCCAACTCACCCAGCTTAGCTGATAATTCACTAATATGAGCTGTCACAATTTTCTTTTTGAATGCACTTAGTGCTATGAACTTTCCTCGTAGCACAGCTTTTATTGTATCCCATAGGTTTGGGTATGTTGTGTCTTCATTGTCGTTGGATTTTAAGAAGTCTTTGATTTCCTTCTTTATTTCTTCCATGACCCAGTGGTCATCCAGTAAGGAGCTGTTCAATTTCCATGTGTGTGTAGGCTTTCTGTTGATTCTTTTGCTGTTGAAGACCAGCTTTATTCCGTGGTGGTCAGTCGCCTCTCCAAATGGGAGTTCCCGAATCCCGGATTTAGTAGCTTCCCTGTCTGCGAGAGGTGGGGGAAAGCCTTGCCCTGGGACTTTTAACAGTCCCTTGGGAGCTGTGCGTGTTCCCGGAGGGGCCAGACCCTCCGGTTTTTGCACAGTGTCCCACAACTCTGTGTTCTCTATGGCTCTTCTCTCCCACATTCAAAATGCGTCCGTGCAGTTCACCGCCATCTTCCGCCCCCCTTGTTGCTATTTTTATATAAAATATCTGTATGTGAAAGGGATATATGTTATTCCTCTGTTGACAGTACTTACAGCAAATGGTGTTCATTGTGAGGGAATTCTTTTTTTTTTTTTTTTTTTTGGTTTTTCGAGACAGGGTTTCTCTGAATATCTCTGGCTGTCCTGGACTCACTTTGTAGACCAGGCTGGCCTCGAACTCGCAAAGATCCTCCTGCCTCTGCCTCCCAAGTGCTGGGATTAAAGGCATGCGCCACCACCGCCCGGCTAATGGGGGAATTCTTAACAATTTACTTATTTTTATTTATGTGCATGGGTTTTTCCTGCATGTAAGTCTGTACACCATGTGCCTTCAGTGACCAAGGAGGCCGGAAGAGGGCATGGATCCCCTGAAACTGAAGTTGTAGATGGTTGTGAGCTACCATTTACACACTGGTAATTAATTGAACCTGGTTCCTCTGCAAGAGCATCCAATGTTCTTAACTGCTCAGCCATCTCTCCAGTCCCTTTTGGGGCTGTGTTCCTGTGTCTCAGCTGGACTCAATCCTCCAATGCATTGGCAACATCTGTATACTCTATACCTCTTTCCTTTTCTTTCTTTTCTTTTTGGAGGTGGGGGATTGTGTTTCCAGACAGGGTTTCTCTGTGTAGTCCTGAGTGTCCTCGAACTTGCACTGTAGACCAGTGCTGGCCTCAAACTCACAGAGGTCCATCTGCCTCTGCTTCCCAGTGCCCGGATTAAAGGTGTGCAGCACCACCACCCGGCCCTCTTTCCTTTCTTACTTCAATTTCTCTTCTCCTTTTTCTTTCTTTCTTTTTTTGATTTTTCAAGACAGGGTTTCTCTGTGTAATAGCCCTGGCTGTCCTGGACTCACTTTGTAGACCAGGCTGGCCTTGAAATCACAGAGCTCCGTCTGCCTCTGCCTCCTGAGTGCTGGGATTAAAGGCGTGTGCCACCACGCCTGGCTGTAATTTCTCTTCTCCTTATTCAGGGGTTAGTTCAACAAGTTAATTTTCCAACCAAAATTTATCTTATTATTAGTTATTTGAGAGGTTCTTTCCTATCAAAGGCAGTTTGCCTGGTAAGGGTTCATATTTCCTTTCCCTTTGTGTCTATTAGTCAGTAGCATCAAACTGTGAAGCTGAGCTCCACTAATAGGGCGAGTCAGTCAATACCTACATCAGGGATTAAAAGCAGAAACCTTGGTAGCCAAGAATGTTTGGTATCCTGGTTTGGATTCCAGTGTGACCTTTTTTCAAAAAGAAATTGTCTTGCTGAATCAGTTTGTTTTGTTTGTATTTTCCTTTGTAGAACATCAAGATTTCTCCTCCTTTGTTTCTAGCAGTTACATAACTGAGTTGTTTTCTCTATTGTCAGGTCATGCATTGTACCAAAATTAATGGATTAAACAATAAAGATTCATCATCACCATCAGTATGGGGCAGGTGCTCAGGAAAGGCAATGCAGAGTAGGTCAGCTCTAGGAGGCCTCACCTCAGGTCCCAGAAGATCTCTGACTTATAAAAATTGTTCTTTTGAGTCAGATGTGATGGCACATGCCTTTAATCCCAGCATTCAGGAGACAGAAGCAGGCATATCTCTGATTCAAGGCCAGCCTGGGCTACATAATGGGTTTCAGGCCTGCCAGCCAGTGCTACATAGTTAAGACCCTGTCTCACAATAAAAATTATCCTTTGTTTCCATAACTACTTGCCTGAGACTTCTGCCACATGTCACACCTTTAGACTTCATCTATGCAGTTGTTTTAATCAAAAGTATTGAAATTTTTCACTTAAAATACTTTCATTTGTATTTGATGCTCCAAGAATTCTGAAATAATATTTATATAATGGAAAACAGTGAAACTCAGCTATCAAGAAGCTTCCCGGGGACTGAGCATCAGGAATTGATACTTGAACACACCCTCCACCATCAGTGTCTGGACCTCTCAGGGCCTCAGCTAAAAATGAAGCAAAATCATTTCCTTATCTAACATCTGCCCAACTGAAAAGGATAAGAAAATGCACCTGGAATATTCCCAATACAGAGCCATTTGATTTATTAACCTATGATGTTTTATTGTGTTGGGTTATGTAAAGTGGTTTTTTTTTTGTGACTGGGTTTCTCTATGCAGCCTTGGCTGTCCTGCAACTCGCTCTGTAGACTAGGCTGGCCCTGAACCCAGAAATGTGCCTGCCTCTGCCTCCAGAGTGCTGGAATTAAAGGAGTGTGCGACCACCACCTGGCCTCATTCTGACAATTTTAACAGGTCCTTGTGTTGGTGGATCGTGAGCACACTAAGGTTTTTATTGTTTGCCCTCAGGAGTTTAAGGTCTAAGGAGAAATGCAGGGAGTAGCAGATGAGAAGTGTGAGGGCTTTTACATGCATGTAAATGTGTGTTGTACACATGTGTTTTGGTAAGTGTGGAGGTCAGAGGTCAAACACAATACAGTTCCTCAGCAGCTGTTCTCCTTGTTTTCTTGAGACAAGATCTCTCATCAACCCTGAGCTCTCCAAGTTAGGATAGACTGAGCTGGAGAGCAAACCCCAGGGTTCTGTGTCTGACCCCCTGCCTCCATCTGGGTTTATGTGAGCACCACCACACCTGACTTTTTACATGGGTCCTGGGGGTCCAACTCAGGCCATCAGGCTTGGTAGGGAGTACCTTTGCCCACTGAAGAATCTAGCTGTCTCCCTTAGGAAATGTTTTTCGGGGACTAGTTCTTCTGTCTTCAAGAGCACAAGCATAGACAGCCCACAATTTATCTTTTGTTTCGTTTTTAGTCTCTCTGCATAGCTCTGGCTGTCCTAGTACTTACTATGTAGATAGACCAGGCTGGCCTCAAGCTCATGGAGATCTGCCTGCCTCTGCCTAGCTAAAGAGTCCCCTCCCCCCACCCCCTGATTTATTTATTATTGAAAAAAAATTTATTTTGTGAATTTCACATCATGTACCCTGTTCCCTCCCA
Organism: Lophiomys imhausi; assembly: GCA_907164525.1. Classification (NCBI taxonomy): domain Eukaryota; kingdom Metazoa; phylum Chordata; class Mammalia; order Rodentia; family Muridae; genus Lophiomys; species Lophiomys imhausi. Next base: position 1,777,184 of record CAJQZJ010000220.1, read on the forward strand.
TCTCCCACCTCCCCCCAGACCCACCCTCCACCCTTGCAATCTGTCCCAGCATAAAAACAGTTCATTGTGGAAGCTGTAGTGTATCTCCATGTGTCCCACAATATTCCCCTTTGTTCACACATTCTGCTTGCAAATGTTCATTATAATGACTCCTTGGTCTGGTACGAGGCCCCTGATTTCCACTACTCCATCAGTACTGGAACCTCACTGGAACTCCTCTCAGATATGCTGTAACTGTCCTGTGTCTTGGAGATCCTGCAGTCCTGGGTTGTGGAATTGGCCTCTTCTTGCACTCCAGCAGTTCAGCCATGGGGTAGATGTTGGGGTGGGCCAACTCAAAGCCCTGGTTCTGGACCTTCAACCCCCACTTGCATGGCCAGTTCTACTATGGAAAGGTGAAGGGCCTGCTCTCCTGAGTGGTGCAGCATGTGAGAGGCAGGGACAGCTCTCCTGCTCTTGTGACTCCATCTGGGCCAGATCTCCTGTAGGCTAATGATGGTGAGGGGAAAAGGGAAGGGAGGGCATTTCTCCCTAGCTAACACCACCACACAGCAGACTGAAGGCAGGGCTGGCTCTCCCACACTCACTCCCTCAGGGCTGGTTCACCTGAAACCACCACATCAGGGCCAGGCAGAGTTCTTCTAGTTTCTGATTTGTTTCCTGTCCTGTGAGCCCATCTCGTGCTTGCCTGGTACTGGTCTGGTACTCATTACAGGCTACCCCATGGCACCAAAGTGGTGTTGGTATCCAGCTTGCTTTTTTTTTCCAGGAATGTTAGGCTACTATTCATTCAGATGTTCATAGTTAAGAACACTGAATGTATGAAGATAGCCTCTCTCCTTTCTGTCACCTACTGATGCACATGTGACATAGCAGTCACATCTGCAATGCTTCTAGGGGAAGGATCCTGATTTGTTTTTATTTGATGTGTATGATGAGTGTTTTGACTGAATGTATGTATGTGCACCACATGTGTACTTGGTGTCTGAGGAGGTCTAAAGAGGATATCAGATCCCACAGAACTGAAATTACAGACAACTGTGAACTGTTATGTGGGTGCTGGAAATTGAACCCAGATTCTCTGGAGGAGCAGCCAGCACTCTTAACTGCTGAGCCATCTTTCCAGATCACAACTTATTTTTTTTTTTTAATTCGTTTCATCCAGCTGGGGCTATGCCTCAGTTGGTAGAGAACTTGTTGTGTATGCACAAAGCCCAGGGTTTGATCCTTGGCACCACAAAAGCCAGGTTTGATAGCACATAGTCATAAACCTAGCTTTGAGAAGCTAGAGGCAGGAGGATCAGGAGTTTAAGTTCAGTCTTGGCTACAGAGTAAGACCCTGACCCATAAAACAGCAAATCATTTTGTTGAGGTATAAATTTGCATACCACAAAGATACTAAATTTCACTAGACTTGACTTGTTAAATGAGGTCAAGTCACGGATCGGAACACCCATCACCAGGATCTGATTCTAGAATGTTCTCCATCATTCCTGAGATAACCCTCAGGTCTATTTGCAGACTCTCTCTTTCCTTACCCACAGCCCCTGGCAGCTACAAAGCCTCTTTTCTGTCTCTCTAGAGTCTCCACTTTGGGACATTTCATAGAGATGGACACAGCAGGACCTTCTATCTCTGAGTTACACTATTGTGTGGCTGTATGGGCAACTCATATTACTCATTCAGGAGCTGATTGGCTGTTTGGAATGTTTTCATATTTTGGTGATTGTTCTTGATGCCATTTGGCCCTTCCAGGAATGTGACAGATAGCTTTGTTGCAGTCCCAAGTGCAAGTACACCCTGACAGTACTACATTCTTTATGTGCATCCCCCAGAGAAGGTGGACTTCTTCTTCTTCTTCTTCTTCTTCTTCTTCTTCTCCTCCTCCTCCTCCTCCTCCTCCTCCTCCTCCTCCCCCCCCTCCTCCTCCTCTCCCCCCTCCTCCTCCTTCTCCTTTTTCTTCTTCCTTCTCCTTCTTCCTTTGTCTCTCTCCAGCCATATTGAGTTATCTCAGTTAATTCATAGCACAACTTACTAGAGTGACAAGCTAGAATGTCTGGTAAGAGTCTGAGTTTTAAACTTTATTTTTTCAATTTCATTTTATATGTATGTTTGTGTGCCCTTGTGTGTGTGTGTGTGTGTGTGTGTGTGTGTGTGTGTGTGTGTGTGTATGCACCATATGCCAGCAGGTGCCCTCAGAGGTTGGAAGAGGGTGTTGAGTTCCCTGAAAATGGAGTTACAGGAAGAAGTGAACTGTCTGACATTGTGCTGGGAACTGAACCCAGCTCAGTTTTGGGGAGTCTGTCCATTCCTTCCACCTTTACACAGGGCTCAGGAATCAAACTCAGGTGACTAGGCTTATGAAGTAAGTTCCTGGCACCTGCCCACTTCTCACCTTTCCTATTCCTATTGTTCTACCTCTCTCCTCCCTTCCTCTCTCCTCCCTCCCTCTCTCCTCCCTCCCTCTCTCCTCCCTTTCTCTCTCCTCCCTCCCTCCCTCTCCTCCCTCCCTGTCTCTCTCCCCTCCCTTTGCCTTCCAAATGGGAAGCCTTCTTTAAAGGCAGCGTTGCCTTTCTGAAATAGCTTAGAGCTCTGCCTCCCACAGCCACACTGCAGAGGGTGCTTCATCTAAAGTTTCTCATGTTTGTGCCTTGTTCCTTGACAAAACTGTGAGCTACTTAAGAATGACTATAGCAGGTTTTCTCTTTTCTTCTTCTTCTTCTTCTTCTTCTTCTTCTTCTTCTTCTTCTTCTTCCTCTTCTTTAATTTTTTATTCTGGGTCAGGCCAGTAGCAGGCTTTCAGTATGTCTCTCTGAATTGCTGCTAAATTTGCGGCTTGTTCAAAGACAAGTATTTGACTTAGACGCGAGTTGGGAGCAAATGAGAACCAGTGGTAATAAAACCCCGTGAAATGCAATTTCCTGTTTTTTGTAACACTGGAGTCAATTGATCTGCCATGTCTCCTAGGAAATGTAGGTTGAGTCGAAACTGAAAAATGTAAGGAAGCCTTCCTGAATGGTGGCTAAAGAAGCAGAAGGGAAGCATTGCGGTTTTCTAGCTGTGGATCCTCTTTTTTTGATTGGCGAGTCATAGACCTGGTTGTGTATGAAGCACTGATGAACCCCGAGCCACCAGCAAGGGTCACACTGACTCCGTTCTTTGCTCTGGTTTCTTCACATTACTCCCTTCGCTGCAGGAGAGAAGCTGCCTGGAGGGCACAGCCCTAATAGTGTAGGAAAAGGCTCCTCCACCAGATGGCTGGAACCCTGTACGCAGGGCCACTGGGTGGGCTTTGTGGAGGGGAAGGCCAGTTTCAGTGTCACTGTCCCATGAATCCTTGGGCTCTTGGAGTTGGGAGCAATGTAGTGGAGGCTTGGGCTGCTCTGCATTTCCCAGGCTCTTCTGCCAGCTGTTCCCATTGGGAGTAGGCTTCTGAGAGGCACTGACAGCTGAAAGTAGAGGAAATAAGTCTCTGTTGCTCTTGCCCTTGGTGGGGCCTCAGGCAGTGGTGGCAAAGGTCACAGGAACATCCGGGTTGGAACAGCACCATATCCTCGGAGCCTACGGCAGCTGCAATAGGGGCAAAGGTGAACCCTCCAGCCACACCACAAGTGTCCAGATGCTGGGCAACGATTTGTTCCTTGAGCTCCTGTAGACCCTTTAATACCTAGTGTGTTGCCCATGTGAAACCCTGTTTTTATTAATTGCATTTTATTTTATTTTTATGAGTGTTTTATACATGTTAAGTGTGAGCATGACTTGTAATCCTGGTGTTTGAGAAGTTCAAAAGATAGTGTCAGATCTCTGGGTCTAAACTTACAGATGGAGTTACAGATGCCTTGTGGGTGTTGGGAATTGAACCTGGGTCTTCTGAAAGAGCTGCCAGTACTCTTTCAGAAGATAGATGAGCCATCTTTCCAGCCCTGTGAACCACTATTCTGTCTGTCTGAACTGTGTGAAGTACATGCTGCTCTAAGTGGACTTTGCTACAATGACTGCTACCAGAACCAGAGAAAAGTTTAAAGCCTCTACCCCCCCTGATCCAGATGCCTAGGAACCAGGACACAGGGCCCAGGGGAGCAAGGGAATTCAGGGTAGAGGACAGCTGCCTACATGAAGCATGAAGCTACACACACACACACACACACACACACACACACACACACACACACACTCAAGGCATTGGGGTGTAAGGGTCAAGGAATGGAATTCCTGAACCTGAATGAGGGGTGACCAAGGAATCACCAGGAAGTTGAGAATGTTACCAAATGCAAGAGGATTTTATTGAGACCAACATGCTGGGGTCACCCTCAAATCTTCCCCATGCAAGGAAAAGGAGGGAACTCAGAACAGAATTTCAGTTCAGGTTAAATACATGTCAGAAAGGCAGAATCAAGCATCATCAAGCAACAATACTTTGATTGGTTTACATCTCTATCTATACATTGATAGGTGCTGGCTAAAGGTTAAGCTTGATACTGAGAACAAGGAATGTTAGGTTTCCTAGTGAGGGTCTCCTAGTGATGGTTAGGGAGTTTCCAAGCTCATGATTGTTGGCAATCATTTCTATTGCCTTTGTTGTTGTTTTGAGGACCAGCTGTACCCAAGCAGGGAATTTTTGGCCTCCAGGTAATGGTTAGAGCTTCCAAGCCTTGGGAGGTAGTATGTGATAGAGTCTGGGGCAAGTTGACCTGCAGCTCAGGACCTACTCAAAATTCCCAGGCTTCTGAAGCCTAACTAAAGTTGGGTCAAGTGAGTTTGGTCCTAACAGGGGGAGCCACAAATTAGCAAGAAACACATGCCACAGGCCAATCTGATGTGGAGGCAATTCTTCAATTGAGTTTTCCTTTTCTCCTGTGTGTTAACTTTCTAGTCAAGATCAGCCAAAGCATTAAGTAGTAGATCAGAGTGTCAAACCCTGGGCCATACACTGGTGACTGATAACTTTACTCCTGGTATCCAGGCACATCCCAGTGGGAGCAGAAAGCTGCTGAGGTGCTACAAATGTATGTGTGTGTGGGTGGGGGGGGGGAGCAGGTAATGGAGAGAGGGAAAGGGATGCAGATTCTGCTAGGTTTATACGAGTTTCCTGTTCCATGCATTTTTGTATGTGCTCAGTTTCTCGTCATACCTCTATGGCAATAGACTAAGCAAGCCCTCCCTCCCACAGTGGGAGCTACAGGGCACTGAAGGTGCAGATGCATTTGTGCAGACATGGGACATCCTGCAGGAGCACATGCATTTGCCAATGTGGGTTCTGCACGATGGGCTAGAGGGAATTTTGTATTTTGTACAGTTATTTCCTGATTGATAATTTTAAAAATTCATCTTGAGACAGACCAGACTGGTCTCAACTCACAGGATTCTTCCTGCCTCTGCCTTCTGAGTACATGTCATTAAAGGCATTTGTCACCATAGGCAGAAATACTTTATACTTTTATACTATGTAAATCATAGTTATAACTTCTAGTTATAAAAATGATACTATTGGCTATGAAAACACTTTTGAAAGGTTGATTTGGGTTAGATTAAACTGATACATGATTTTTTTTTTTCTTCTTAAAGACTGAACCACAGGCCTGAGCATACTAGCTAGGCAAGTACTCTACCATTTAGCTCCATTTCCAATCCCATTTAGATTTTATTTTAAGACAGGATCTTACTGAGTTGTCCAGGCTGACCTCAAACTTGCAGTTGTCCTGTCTTAGCTTCCAGATTTTGTTCCTAGCACCAAGATGGCAGCTCACAACCACCTGCAACTCTAGCTCCAGGGGATCAATACTCTCTTCTAGCTTCCTCAGGCACCTGCACAAACATGCACAGACACATAACATAAACACATAATCAACAATAAACTAAATCTATAAAAAATTATATATGTCAAAGGTCATGGTGGCACATGCCTTTAATTCCAGAACTTGAGAGGCAAAAGCAGGCAGGTCTCTGTGAGCTCAAGGCCAGTCGGGTCTGCATACGGAGTTCGAGGCCAGCAAGAATGACATTTAGAGACCCCATCTCAAAACAAAACCAAAAAGGAAACAAAAACAAAAAACAAAGTGTAACAACAATAACAAAATCCTTCATTCAATATTACTGTTATGCTCTAGAAAATATTTGGTTGTTTTAGGACATATGTGGGTGCATGTGTGCACGTAGGTCAACTTTTGGGAGCTACTTCTCACTTTCCACCTGATTTGTGACGGATCCTCTGGCTTCCGTTGCTGTGCTTCATGCTCCGGCCGAGGGCCCATGAGTAGTTCGCCTGTCTCTGCCTCCCATCTCACTGTAGGACAGCTAGAATTACAGATGACTGCCACCACATCGAAGTTCTTACGTGGGTTCCAGGGGTCAAACCAGGGTTGTCAGACTTGAACAGCCAGTGACTTTATCTGATGAGCCATCTCCCTGGCCCTTGAAAAGATTTTGTACTGTTGTCAGAGGGACAGAAGGATGACTCCTCCAGACCTGGTACAAGATCACTGACCTACTCTACTGTGGAGCTCTGTTCTTTGCTCAGAGAAGGGATGGACAAGAAACAGCTTGATTTTACTCATGGACAGGGGATGGGACAGATACCGAGCAAGCAAACTATACCAGGGCCAAGTACAGGGGCAGGATCTCCTGCAGATTCATCAGATGACCCCAGGTACTTTGTCAATCACCTCTATGATTAATGAACATCTCTATGTTGGATGTAGCTTAGAGCGACTAACTATAGTGGAGCCCCTCACGACAGTGGTCCTGATGATTCACACTGAGCTCATTGGTCAGTTTGAACTCTTGTGTGTATGAAAACATTTAGTTGAATATACACCAGTGTTTGGATGAAATATGATGGGCATGTATTATCAGAACTATTTCCCACTGTCTTAGTTAATCTTTCTATTGCTGTGATAAAACACAGTGACTGTAAACAACTTGGGGAAGAATGGGTTTGTTTTAGCTTACAGCTTTCAGGTCATTCTCCATCCCTAAAAGATATCAGGGCAGGAATTCAAATAGGCAAGAACCTGGAGGCAGGAGTTAATGCAGATCTGGTCCATGGAGGGATGCTGTTAACTTGCTCTAATGGCTTTCTCAATCTTTCTCATATCGAGCACATGTGCATGCACGCATACACACACACACACACACACACACACACACACACACCATAAACATGCAATTGGGTATGGCAACATGTACTGTAACTTCAATACTGGAGAGGCAGAAACACAGAGCTCCCTGGAGCACAAGTTCAGTGGGAGACCCTTGACATGAACTAGAGATGTCTGGAAAGAGGGAACCTCAACAAAGGAATTATCTTCATCAGATCAATATGCAAAATTTTGTTTTACACATATTTATTTAGTTTTACGTGTGTGTATGAGCGTTTTGCTCACTAGTATGTCTGTGTACCACATACATGCTTGCTGCCCTCAGAGGTCAGAAGAAGAAGTTAGACTCCCTGGACTTGGAATCATGACCAGTTGTTGAGCTGCCACATGGGTTCTGGCAATGGAACCTAGGACCACTGAAAGAGCAGTAAGTGCTCTTAACTGTTGAATCATCTTTCCAGTCCCGTGGGGCATTTTCTTGATTAATGATTCATGTAAGAGGGTCCAGCCCACTGTAGGTGGTGCCAGCCCTGGGAAGATGGTCCTGGGTGCTATAAAAAAGAAAGGTGAATGAGACACAGAGGAATCCCAAGCAGTGGTTCTCCATGATCTCTGGTTCAGTTCCTGCCTCTTCCAGGACCCTGCCTTGAGTGCTTGCCTGTGATAGACTATAGCTTGTAAGACAAACGTACCCTGTCCTTCCAGAGTTGTTTTAGTCATGGTGTTTATCACAGCAACATGAAAATAACCAGGACAGACTCTGTCTCAAAACAAGGTAAAGAGTGATTAAGGAAGATGACTATGTCCATCTCTGGCCTCCACATGAGCATGCATGGGTGGGTGCCCTCACTCATAAATACACACACAGGCACACACCTCCGCACGCATCACATACACATGCATCACATACACAGAGAGTTGGGTGTGGTAGCAGGTACCTGTAATCCCAACACTGGGAAGCAGAAAGCTCCCTGGAGCTCACTGATTAGTCGATTCAAATCGGTGAGCTCAAAATTTAATGAGAGACTCTGCCTCAAAGGATAATGAAGAGTGATTGAGAAAGATATGCCATGTTGACTTCCACATGCACACATACACTCTTATGTGTACATACACACTAGGCAAACAAGCAAGCAAGCAACTAAATAAATCTATAAGGAATTATTGTGGTCAATCAAAATAAGGAGGCCTTGAGTTTGTGCCACCATTTTTTTCTGAATCAGCAGCAGGTACTCTTAACCACTGAGTCATCTTTCAATCCCTTTGCCACCACTCTCCATTGCTACATTTCTGAGAGGCCTCTGCACATGGTCCTAGGTAAAACATGTCTTCTATGTATTATCTAGTAAGAAAGAGAGGGCAGCCTTCCAAAGAGAAGGTGTGGTGTAAGAATATTTATATCCTGGCAAGAACTTTATTCTTTGAAAGAAACTAAAACACCCTGCAAAACTCCCCAAATGAATCCTGGTCTTCAACCCTCCGAGGAGAATATCTCTATAATGTTGCTCTCTTTCCATCCAGTTCTGGGGGGCTTTGATCTCAATCCATCCTTTAGAAACAACTGGCTAATTAATCTTCCCCCAGAAGCAGATGCTTTGGAAAAAATGATAATTAGGAGGTGAGCAAAGAGGCTTTTCATCTCAAGAATTTACTAATGAGAAGGAATGCTCAGCTTAACTCAAAGATCCAGGACAGGCTACAGAAGACGCCAGCATTCCAGTCTGGCCAGAGTCACCTGTGGTCTGGTTTCACTGGGCAATCCCTAGTTCTTCCTTTTCATCTAGCTTTCACAAAAAAAAACATCACATTTTGGTAAGTGCTAGACCTTCGAAGTTTTAAAAACTAAGTTTTTGAGCCAAGTGAAATAGTCCACAGTGTTAGTCTCAGCAGTTGAGTTCAGCATATGAGTTTGAGGTTAGCCTGGTCTACATGGTGAGTTCCAGGACAGCTGGGGCTATGTAGTGAGACACTGTCTCAAAGGAAAATAAACTCCTGGCTATCCTGGAACTTTTCATGTAGATCACGGTGGCCTTGAACTCACAGACTGCCTCTGCTTCTTGAGTGCTTGGATTAAAGGGTGACATCACACCTGGCTTGTTTTTATTTTTAGTTATTTATGTGTGTGTTTGTGTACATGACTATGTTGCCCTTGGAAGCCAGAAGAGGACTTCAGATCCCCCAGAGCTGGAGTTACACATGATTGTGAACCACCTGCTGTGGCACCAGGAACTAAACTCAGGTCCTCTTCAAGAGCAGCAAGTCTCACTAACTGCTGAGCCATCTCTCTGACCCTGTAATCTTTGCTCTGATTCATGATTTTAAGTTCTACCTGTAAGCCAGGTGAAGCTACAAGGTCGGATGAGGAGAATTCCTTCTGAGGTAACTCAATGAGTGGCACCAGCTAGCCAGTCAGATGGATACAGAAAGAAGTCCCATCCACCAAGGCCCAAAGACGGGGTGGGGTTCCACAGGCAGAGGTGCAAAATAGAGGCAAATTGTACTGTGTGAACTTTCTTGTAGTGAGAATTTTGTTTTCTTTAAATACACAGAAATGTTATGTGAATATATTTTTGTTTTAATTTCAGGTGTGGGCTATGGGGCTGCTTCAGGTTGATCAAAGCAACTAATTATGATTTGTCTCATGCTCTGGCAGGGGCGTGATTTTGCCAGGTGAGGATAGTGAGGAATTCTGGGAAAATTTTAGAGGGTGTATAGATGCCAGAGCCCTGAGAGGCAGGGCAGCTGCGGCTCCCACTTCTTTTGCCCCTGTTGCTGGCTGTTGTTTGCTCCTGCTCCTGTTGCTGTTTGCTGGATTGTTGGTTGGAGATATCCTGTCCACGAAGATCAAACTCGCCCCGAGGAGCTCTATGCCCCAAATCAGCAGGAAGTAATCTAATGATGATATAGATGCCCCCTTTCCACTCTATCCTTCTTTCTCTTCTACCTAGTGTTGGGGAGTTGGAAGGGATGGGGTGTTGTAGGGAGATAAGAAAAAGAACCCAATAAAGTAGTCAAAAGTTTGGCTACATTTTCTTTCTAGTATCTTTAGCATTTAAGAACTTATTCTTTTTGAGTTGATCACACACACATGCATATTACAAAACTTCAATAGTCATAAAAGGGCACACAGTGGTACTGTGGGCATCTCATATGCATATTCAGATGGAATCCTGTGGAACTCCAGAAAACAACACAATAGTCTAAAATGTTCAAGTATTGATTTTTTTCAAGTTGTCCTAGTTATTTTTCTTTTGCTATTAACCATAACTAAGGTGATTTATAGAAGAAAAGATTTAATTGGGGGCTTGCTTACAGTTTTAGAGAGTGTGTCCATAACCATCAGGGCAGGGAGTATGGCATCAGAGAGATAGGCATGGTGCTGAAGAAGTAGCTGAGACCTTACAGACCTTTAAGACAACAATCACAAATCAGAGAGAGAGAGAGAGAGAGAGAGAGAGAGAGAGAGAGAGAGATTGGCCTGGTATAGGGCTTTGAAATCCCAAAGCCCAACTCCAGTGACAAACTCCTTCCAACAAGGCCACACCTCCTAATTCTTCCCCAAACCACCAACTGGAGATCAAGGATGCAGATATATGAGCTGATGAAGGTCGTTCTTATTCAAATCGCCGCACAAGTTCAACTGCTTTTGCTTATTATATAAATTATTTGTTGTGAGGAGGGTAATGGAAAGTTCTGCAACACTCAAAGCATATAAAAATTTGTAATCCCCATTTCAATCATTGTTGGGGTTAGTCTTATGTGTTGTGAATTCAAACGGTGAGGTCTGTGGCCCAAGATCAGGTTGCAGTCTGGACATGTGCATATTATTGAACTATGTGCTATAAAGAATGCTCCCCAATAACCTCATGAAACTGAAAAGCTTCTTTCTGTAAGGCAAAAGACACTGTCATTTGAACAAAATGGCAGCCTACAGACTGGGAAAAAATCTTCACCAACCCCACATCTGACAGAGGGCTAATATCCAAAATCTACAAAGAACTCAAGAAATTAAATGCCAAGAAACCAAATAATCCAATCAAAAAATGGGGGACAGAGCTAAATAGAGAATTCACAAAGGAGGAATTCCTAATGGCTGAGTGACACTTGAAGAAATGCTCAACATCCTTAATCATCAGAGAAATGCAATTCAAGACGACTCTGAGATTCCATCTCACACCTGTCAGAATGGCTAAGATCAAAAGCTCAATTGACAGTACATGCTGGTGAGGGTGTGGAGAAAGGGGAACCCTCCTCCATTGCTGGTGGGAGTGCAGGCTTGTGCAACCACTTTGGAGGTCAGTCTGGTGATATCTTAGAAAACTTGGAATAGCTCTGCCTTGGGACCCAGCCATACCACTTCTGGGTATACATCCAAATGATTCCTCACCAAACCACAAGGACGTTTTCTCATCCATGTTCATAGCAGCCTTATTTGTAATAGCTAGAAACTGGAAACAACCCAGATGTCCCTCAACCAATGAATGGATAAAAAAACTGTGGTACATCTACACAATGGAATACTACTCAGCCATCAGAAACAATGAAATTATGTAATTTGAAGCCAAGTGGATGAAACTAGAGACGCTTATCCTGAGTGAGCTAACCCAGACTCAGAAGGATGCACATGCCATCTACTCACTTACAATCGGATTTTAGCTGTATAGTACAGGATAACTATACTATAACCAATGCACCGAAGGAAATAGGAACATAGACTTTGTTACCTGTTAATGAGACACTTTGCCTTCGTGGAGCTGCCATGTAGGCTCCCAGTGTGTGAGGAAACTCTTGGCCCTCATATGACTGCTGAACTGGGGTGGGGGACTGATATGTAGGGACACTCCACTCCAGAGGAATGGGATGGAAGGGATAGGGGGTAGAGGTTGGGAGGGTGGCACTGGGAGAGGTGGAAAGAGGGCACTGTGATGGAGATATAACCTGAAGTAATAAATAATCATAAAAAATAGAATTCTCCCCAATAATCTCTGATTGGTTAATAAAAGGCTGAAGACTATGACTGGGCAGAGAATAGGAAGGTGGAACTTCAGATTGGGTGAGGGGTTTCAGGAGGAACCACAAAAAGAGAGAAGGAAGAAGAAGAGGAGAAGAAGGAGGTTGCCATTAGGTAGAATGGATATGAATGCATGGCCAAGAGAAGTTCATCCTGAGTACACACACAGCACAGAGCAGGCCAGGACAACTCTAAATTGGCAATATGGTGCATTATTTAGGTATCAGCAGTATAGTTGGATTAGATTATCTCAGAACCTGCTCAGTATAATGTCAACAGCTTATTAATAAAATACAGTGTCTCTGTGTCATTTACTTGGGAGCTAAATGGCTCCAATAGATATTAAGGAGCAGAGTGCATCATAAATCCCCCTAAATTAATTCTACAATAAATCATAGTGACATCTGTCTTCATTTGGATGAAGTTCCTTTTAGTCCTTTAATATATATTATATAAAATACTTTATCTTATAATTATATATTAATATATATGTTGCTAAGCATTTTTCAGGGTTCTCTAGAGGAACAGAACTGACAGAATAAATGTATATTGTGAAGAGGATTTCTTGGTTGAGTTTTCAGAATTTGTTGGGTAGCTGTTTACACAGTGAGAGTGTTGAGAACCCTGTAGTCACTCAGTCCACAAAGCTGGATGTCTTGGCTATGAAGGCCTGGAGGGTTCCTGGAAAGCCACTGACCAGCAGTATGTGATGGGGGACTGAACAAGCTGGGGTCTGCTGTCAGGGAAGAACTGAAACAGCAGTAGCAGCAAGTGAAGTCGGTGTACTCATCAACAAGGAGGAAAGTTGAGCAGGCTAAAAGCAATACCTCTTACCCAGGATCTCTGTATCTGGACCAGCTTTGGAAGGAGTCACCCATCCTAGGTAAAGCTCTTTCTTTACAGACTCACCCAGAGTCACTTAATTAATTTTTGAGCCAATCAATCAAGATCAGCCAACACGCTGGATGTATAAAATAGACAATTGCATTAACTAATTGTATTTCTATTCCCATCTGTCAGCCACTTCTACCTCTTCCCAAAGCCTAATGACTGCTAAGGCCTAAGCAAGGCTTTGGTTTATGCAAATAAAACAATATTTAGATCAGGGATGGTTGGGACTGAGAGTCTAGTCTTTTCATTGTCACAAGGTATTACAAGCTCCTCAGCTGACATCCTGTGATTGGCTGGGGACAGGGAAAATAAGGCTTCAGACACGGTCAGCCTCCCTGAGGATTTTCTGGTAACTTTGAGCAATATTTTGGCAGAATCTTAGCCATCTATGATTTAAGAAATAGCTGTTGGGCTGGTGAAATGTCTCTCTGGATAAAATGCTCCTCCTGCCATTCCTTAAGGCCTGAGTTCAATTCCTTGGACTTGAAGGACAGAATCAATTCCTGCAAGTTGTACCCCTACCTCCTCCTGTGTGCCAAGACATATACACATACAAGTGCACACACATGCTCCTACACATATAAGCACATACACATGCCCATACACATACAAGCACATACACATGCCTATACACATACATGCCTATATACATACAAGCACACACACATGCCTATACACATACAAGTGCACGTACATGCCCACACACATACAAGCATGCACACATATGCTTCTGTACATACAAGCACACGCACATGCCCATATACATACATACACACACAAACACATGCAAACATAAGTAGTTGTTTTCAAATACCACAGACCTATGAAGAGATTTCTATTTCTTCACATTCATGTGGAGATAGAGAGGTCACAGTGCAATCCATTTCAGACTTAACTTTACTCATATAAAGTGGTTATCTTCAAAAATATTCTACCTCTTGATATTAACATTTGTATGTAGTGAGAATTTTGGTTTCTTAAAAAACCCAGTTCTGTTTTATGAATATGTTTGTGTTTTAATCCCAGGTATGGGACATGGAGCTGCTTCAGATAACTGTCCACAGCAGCTGGCTATGATTTGCCTTGTGCCCTGGGAGGGACATGATTCTGGCAGCTGAAGATAGTTTATGTTTGGAATTCTGGGGACTCTTGAGAGGGTATAAAAATTCCAGAACCCCAAGAGAAGCAAAGGCTGCTGCTGCTCCTGCTGCTGCCCCTGTTTGTTCCTGCTGCTGTTGCTGTTTACTGGATTGCTGGTTGCTGGTTGGAGATATCCTAACAACAAAAACCAACTCTGCCCCAAGGAACTCTATGCTCCTAATCAGTAGGAAGTAGCCTAACGATAACGACGCCCCCTTTCCTCTCTAACCTTCTTTCTCTCCTACCTAGTGTTGGGGGGGTGCAAGGGATAAACACATGCACAGACACATGCACACAAAATACATAAAAATGTAATAAAATGTTTAAAAAGTAGTTGTTATCGAATACCACAGGCCTATGAAGAGATTTCTATTTCTTTACATTCATGTGGAGACACAGAGGACACAATGCAATCAATTGAGGTAGAGAAGGGTGATAGATAAAAGAACCCAACAAAATAGTCAGAGTCCAGCTACATTTGTAATCTTTCTAGAAACAAAGTTTTAAGTGTGAGCGTGCCTGTGCGTGTGAGTGTGCGCGTGCGCGTGTGTACGTGTGTACTAGCTAGACTGCTGGGCAATAGGAAGGGTCTAGTGTTTTCTGTTCATTTGTAGTTGGACCTAAGCCGGTTCAAGGCACCTTTGGAAATGAACCATCAGGTTTTATTTCTAACATTACCTCGGGCCAGCGAGCCTGGCTATCATCAGAAAGACAAAGGCAGTAAGAGCAGTCAAGAATGTGGAGACAAAGCTGGACTTGTGCAGTGCTGACAGGAATCTAAGTTAGTACAGTCATGGCAGAGGGCAGTACATAATTCCTTCAAAGATTAAAAATAGAATCACTACAGGCAGATTCCTCCCTATGAATTCTCCCTGATCCTAGCTGCCATGGCAATTTCTCCTGATGCTGAAGAAGAGTCCACGTGGTAGCACAAGTACAGCCAGCAGCCAATGTTTATTTTTAGCAAGGGAGGGAGCAGAAAACAAAAGTCCACCATGTAGGGGGACAGAGCAGATAGCTGGGTGCCACAGCCAAGCCCAGGTTTAGTGTCTGGGCTTTTAAGTGACGCTGCAGATGTGTCTATCCCCTGGTCCGTCCCTGGGGAGGTCTCTTTCCTGGGATAGACGGACGCTTTCTTAGAAGCTAAGAAATTCATTCTGTTGCAATTAGATACATAAGATGCAGGAATATGTGTTAAACTGTACTGCCATTGTTAGACCATTGGCCACTTTAAGATGCTGGGGGCTCTAAGGGACCAGATCTTAAGCAGCTGTGAAACGGTGGGGCCTTGAAGCCCCGCCCCTTGAAGCTGCTGGAGAGATTTACAGTCCCACCCAGCTCCTGGCTCCTTGGCATGCATGCTATATCAAACTAAATAGCATTGTATAAAATTTCCCGCAGTCCCTGAAAACTTACAAGGGTCAGGTATCTTCTTAGTTTGAGGGTTCCTTTGAAGCCTGTCCCTGACATGCTGTCCATGATGGCAATCTCTTCTCCCCTTTTAAGCTATCTCTCCCAACGTCCTCATGATTTTCTTCATCGCTGCCCTGCCTTAAGTCTGGCTCACGGCCACCGTGGTTGCCGGACTGTCTCTTTTAAAAAGCTCATTGTTTTTGAAGGGTAATTTTGTGCCATCTCCTTTCTGGAACCTGCTATTCTTTCTTTGTTCCAGTAGTGCCCATAATCTTGAGACATGTACTAGTGTGATTGTAAGTGTTTACTGTCAACTTGAGAGAATATAGGAACACCTGGGAGATGGGCCTCTGGGCAGGCCTGTGGTGGGCTATCTTGATTGTATTAATTGAGGTTGGAAGATCTTCCTACTGTGGGTGGCACCACTCCCTAGTTGGGATCTGGGACTGACTGTATAGGGAGCTAAGCAGCAGAATGTACCCAGTCTCTGTCTGCTTTTTGGTGGTGGAAGTCATGTGACCAGCAACTTCAAGCTCCTGCTGCCTTAACTTCCCTGCCATGAAAGGACTGCACTCTGCAAGCCAGGAGAAACTCTTTCTCCTTATGTTGCTTTGGCCAGTGTGCTTCATCGCACAGCAGAAAGGGAGGGCAAGTGCATCTTGCATGAGCTTTTTAGGGAGGGGGTTCTGTGGGCGCAGGATGGAGTCTGCCAAGACCAGTTTGGTTCCCCCCCCCCCCCCCCCCGCCAGAGCCCTGTTTTCCTTGAACCTGCTCAGCTGTCTTACACCCCAGCAGCAAGTCCTCTTATCTACTTCCCAGTGTCCCCATGCTTGCCTATGTTAACAGAAAGACCACATGACCCAGCAATCCCACTGTGGAAAATACATCCAAATCTATGAAAGAAACACCTGCACTTTGATTTAATGTGGCATTATTCACAATAGCAAGGAACCAAGCATCTCAGTGTCCATCCACTGATGACTGGGTAACGATCATGTGGTGGACTTACACCATGAAATCCTGTACATCTTTTAAAAAGAAATGTAGCTGACATGTCAGGAGTAGGCAAGTCCTTCATAATTCCTGCTTTACAATCAGTGTCTGTCAGAGAAACGGGGCCAAACGGCTGAAGATTGATGCTGTAATGTATGGAGAGAAAATGGGAACTATCCAGGCAGCCACTGGTATGTCACTTTTTAGTTTTGGAAGCTGCAGGCCCTGCACTTCCTATATAATCAGATATATTTATCCCTCTCAGGACTCTGAGGTGGTTGAAGAATAGATAGCTAGAGTCTCATAGTTAAATTTTGAGCTGTTTAGGAATCAAGAGGGTGTTCTGGATCTAAGAAGATGTTTTTAAAAATGTGAGGCAAGTTAGTATGAAAGCTGAGTTAGATATAGAACTTTAAACTCATGGAGATGGTTAGATAGTAGAATGTTAAAGTCAGGTGCCAAATACATATGGACTGGACATTGGGAATGTATGCTAAGCCATATAACTCTTATAATTGTGGCCTACTTATTTCTGTTGTTTTGTATTGTATTTATTGTTTTAAGAGAAAGAGCCATTTGTTGGACTGAAAGGGGGAGCTGTTGGGGGGGGAGATATACCTTAAACTTAAAAAAAAGAAGGGAAGAGGATGGGGGTGTTGAGGGGGAAGAGGGTGAGAGGGTGAGACTGGAGGGGGGAGTAGGGAGGGGTTTGTGATTGAGATGTAACTTGAAGAAATAAAAAATAAATTAAAAAAAAGAAATGTAATTCTTTCCTTTTTGACAATGTGAGTGGAAATCAGGTCATTACAATAAGTGAGATAAGTCAGTTACAAAAAAAGCAAGCACTTACATGACCTAAGAATATTGATCTACAGAAGTTGCTCTTTACAGGAACTGGGTAAGGTCTGGCTGGGGAAGGACAGTCTGTTGGCAGCTAGTCAGCACCTCTGTTAGCTGCCTGATACTGACTTGGCAGGTGTGGCAGAAGCCTGAGTGCCCTTCCTGATGGTCCTGAAACCCCACCGGTATAGAAGAGTGATCAAACTGGACAATGTCCTCCATTTTAGGCTCCAGCTCCAAGAGGGTCCTTGTGTCATCACTTGCTAGCACAGGCATCTATTTATTTATTTGTTTGTTTGTTTGTTTGTTTGTTTGTTTATTTATTTATTTATTTATTTATTTATGATATAGCTGGACTTCTGGACTTAGGCATGTTTGATTTTTATGATGCTGTGAAAGCCACACTTAGTAGAGTCTGTGTTTCAAACCTTGATCTTTCCCTGAGCTAGCAATGTGGCACAGGGCAATTCTCTTGTGATGCTGGGCAGGGAGGGGAAAGTTCTCCTTGGTAGTGTGTTGTGTTGTTAAGGACGTTACATAGAGTAGGTTTATAAAAGATGTTTTAAAAGGTCAGTGTTTTTAACTTATCATGAGGTTACCAGGATGTAATCCATCCAAAGTCAGGGACCATCTGTGTCTGCATTATCTCACCTTCTTTTCTCTTTTAGCCCTTTTACCATCTTAACTGTGTGAAATCCTGCCTCTGTGAAATCCACACTGAAGAAAAACATGTATATGTATGTTGTTTAACAATTGCAATAGGTGCTAACAACTGCACTTCCTTGATTTTTTTTGTTATTAGGCAAATATCATGGAGTTTACATATGCAAATTAAGATGGCTTTAATTCGGGTACCATCTTATATGCAGTCCACTGTTAACTAAAACATCAGTATTTGGCATACGAATGATTGTATGTCTATGTACACACATAAAATTAATATTCCATAAGGACTGCCCTTGAAAATGTTTCTGTGTCCACTCACAAAACCTCTCTCTGCAAAAATTTGCACAAATTGATCATAAAGTGATTAAACAAAGAAGCAAGAATAGCTGGAAAGTAGCGGGTTGGAAACGAGAATTTGTATTTCATAGAAAGCACATCAGTAGGCACTGTGTGTGGCGCACATCTGTACGACCAGCACACAGGAGACGGAGGCAGGAGGACTGTGAGTCCCAGACCAGTGTGGGATACATAGTGAGTTTAGGATGGCCTTAATCACACCGGGGAGATCCTATTTATTAGTTACTTATGTTGGAGGCTGTGGGAAGACATCTGACCAAAGCAGCTCCAGGAATGAAGGAATTGTTTTGGCTTAAACTTTTGGGTTACCATCTGTCATGGCAGAGAAGTGATTGTGGCAGGGGCTTGAGGGTGCCAGATACATTATGTCTACAGTTAGGAAACAAGAGTGACGGATGCTTGTACTCAGCTTGCCTTCTCCCCCCCCAGCACATGGAATGGTGCCACCCACAATTAATGCGGTCCTCCTCATCCCAATTAATCTAAAGATAATCCTTCACAGGCACCCCAGAAGCTTGTGTCCTAGGTGGTTTTAAGGCCTATCAACTTGACAGTCGATATCAACTATCACCCCCTGTGTCACAAGCAGTAATCATGGATTTGGAAAACAAAATGTGTTGTTTAATATGTTTTTCCACAGATGTTCTTCATGAATGGATTAAATGGGGGTTTACTAGAATGAGTTCTAGAATCTCACACCTGTGTCTACTCAAAAAGAGGTGATACCATATTAAAATAAATCTGGAATCAGAACATATTATATAGCCCCACTACTTTACAAGGTGTATAAGTTTATCAATGGTTTCGCGGACTTGCAGCTAAGTCACCTGCTTATTATTGTCTAAACAAAATCTCCCCAAACTGAATTGATTGTGGGATTTTTTATTCTGCTGGGTAGTAATGAGCTGCTGCATTTTAGAGCTTATTATGGGCCAGGCATTTCACAGCTTTTCCTAATCCAAGGCTCAAAATACATACTTTAATTCCTATCTCTAAATAGCTATCTCATGGCTACATCCCTAGTCCTACGTTTTACATTTTAGAAGAAGATGGAAGCAAGAGGATCAGAAATGTGAAGGATCACCCTTGGCTACATATCAGATTGAAGGTCAGCCTGGACTATATAATGTCGTGTCTTAAAAAAAAAAACAAAGTGAGGGCTGGAGGGATGGCTCAACAGTTCAGAGCACTGGTTGTTCTTCCAAAGGACCTGGGTTCAAATCCCAGCACCCACATGGCAGTTCACAGCTGTCTGTAATTGCCTGGCATGGTGGCACATGCCTTTAATCCCAGTACTCAGGAGGCAGAGGCAGGTGGATCTCTGTGAGTTCAAGGCCAGCCTGGTCTACAAAGTGAGTCCAGGACAACCAGGGCTACACAGAGAAACCCTGTCTCAAAAAAACCAAAACTGGGCTGGAGAGATGGCTCAGAGGTTAAGAGCACTGGCTGCTTTTCCAGAGGTCCTGAGTTCAATTCCCAGCAACCACACGGTGGCTCACAACCACCTATAATGGGATCTGGTGCCCTCTTCTGGCCTACATGCATACATGCAGACAGAACACTGTATACATAATAAATAAATAAAATCTTAAAAAAAAACCAAAACCCAAACAAACAAACAACCCCCCCAAAAAAACCAAAGTGAAAGATAAATATTTCATGATATTTTTGCATATATCCTACACTTCATATGACACTCTTTGATTTCATGGTGGAGTTTTACTTATTAATATGAACGTGTGTTGTTACATGAGTTTATGTGCACCATATACATGTAGTACCCACAGAGCCCAGAGAGGGCATCAGAACCCTTGGACCTGGTGCTGTCATGAGTATGCTTGGCCCCACACCCCAATCCTCTGTAGGAGCAGCAAGTGTTCTTAATGCCTGAGCCATCTCTCTAGCCCCTGCTTTCTTGCATTTCAATGCTAAACATTTCCTCAGACCACACAAATCACATAAGAAATATGCAACACAATATGGTTGTGGCAACTGCCCCGGAAACTACTTTCCTTCACAAAATGTCCTGCCATGTCACAGAAAGATTTAGGAGTAAAGAATTCTTTGTCTCTCACATGGCGTTCTTCAAGTGATGTCCTAAATGGAATAAAGGGAAGAATAGCCTTACCATTTTTGCATGCTCTCCTCTAAGAAGACTGTTCAATGCAACTAAAATTGCATGTTAAGGAGACTTAGGTCCTTCCCTTCCTTCCTTCTGTCTTCCGTTTTCTTTTTTTCGATTTGTTTTGGTTTCTTGTATATTTGCTTACTATGCTGTTCTGGTGTAAAGACACGCTGGCAAAGCAGTTGTAGCACCGACAGAAGGTGACTCCAATTGTATATGTCACGCAGCATTTGAAGGGACTGTGCACATTCAAAAAATCACATTTGCTTCTAAGCAGGTTTCATTTCTATTCTTGTTTTATGTATGAAACTCCAAAGTGCATTGGGCCTGAATCTCAGAACACTGTACACCAATGCGAAAGAAGATTGCTCTGATTGTCAGAGACTGTAGTGCCTGAAAACACACACACGCTGATTGTCTAAGAGATTAAACCCCTCCAAACATGACACAGGAAAGACACTCACAACGTAATTATAGTGGCAATGTCTGTGTTCCCTGGGATTGCTGCGCTGTGTTCTCCATCATTGGCATAGTTCCAATGGATGAGTAGAGTTCAGAGGTCTTTGTGTTCATGTTTAAAACTAGGTAAATGACCTCATTCTTTATTATTTTTTTTAATTTTAATTTCATTTTTTACAATGTGTAGTCAGCCCAACTCTGTTAATTTTTTACTTTTTATAATTATGATGTAACTGTCCTTCCTTGAAACATTCAAGATAAGCCGGGCGGTGGTGGCGCACACCTTTAATCCCAGCACTTGGGAGGCAGAGGCAGGCGGATCTTTGCGAGTTCGAGGCCAGCCTGGTCTACAAAGCGAGTTCAGGACAGCCAGAGCTGTTAAACAGAGAAACCCTGTCTCGAAAAAAAAAAAAAAAAAACATTCAAGATAAACTCTTTATGTGAGACTTTAAAAAAAAAGTAGTACTGTTTTTATGTTCTGGGAGGCTCAGTAATAGTGAGTAGTCTAACGTGTGTGTGTGTGTGTGTGTGTGTGTGTGCCAAACAGCCTCTTGAGTGTGCTGCGAAATGGAACCAACTTCCATGTGAACTCAGGACCCTCCACATTGCCAATGCAAAGTCTGACACTCCAGCAGTCCCTGAAAAACTGCTTGCACTGCAGTGCATGTGTGTGCACATGTGTTACATACCTGTCTGTGTAAGCATGTGTGTAGATAGATACCTTTGCGCATCCATATGAGGTACAGAAGCTGACGCTGTTTTTTTCTGCCACTCATTACCTTTTTTCCCCTGAGACAGAGTGTCACTCAACCTACAGCTCACTGTTTTGTCTAGATTGGGTAGGCAGTGAGCCTCCAGGATCTTCTGTCTCTGAACCCCATGGATGTGTTGCCAAACCTGGGTTTTACCTGGGTCCTAAGAATCCAAACTTAGTCCTCATGTTTAGACAGTAAGCCTTTTTCTCACTGAGCCTTCTTCTCAGCCTTCCTTTGTATGTTGAAGTTGAGTTATATTCTAGGATGAGGAGTTTTTACAAAATGCTTGCTCATGTATGGACAAGCTTCTGCATACGCCACTATCCCTGTGATGCAAACCGACTTGGAATTGGACTCTGGATGGTTCTTTACAGGAGCTGTGGCTTGGATTCAGAGGACAATTTTCAGTCTGATTTTCTAGTGTGGTCTGCTGCTGGCTGCTGGCCAGCACTCAAGCCTAGCCTGGCTTAAGCTGCTTCATCCTGTGGTCCTTTCCCTTAGTTTGAAGGGGCTAGCAGCTGCTTGGGAGGTGGAGCAGAAAGGCCTGGGAGGAACAGGTGGCTCCACAAGAGTTCACTGGTGAGAGTTCAACAACTGGTCACTGGTTGAGAAGAGACAGTGGGGAGCCAGAAAAATCGAGAAGGGTGGGTGTTAAGAGACAATTAGGTTGGAAGAGGAACAGCCTAGATTGTGTGTGTGTGTGTGTGTGTGTGTGTGTGTGTGTGTGTGTGTGTGTGCGCACGCACGCACAAGAATATATACGGAAGCCAGACATCAACTTCAGTTCTTTACTCTCTACCTTAATTTTTTGAGACAGGGTCTGCCACTGAACCTGGTGCTCACAGATACAGCAAGGCTGGGAGTATCCAACAATCCTTCTGTCTCTGCCCTCCAACCCCACCACCCCTCCTTCAGTGCTGGGATTGGAGACATGTGTCACTGCACCTGGCTCTCTTGTGTGTGCTGGAGATGCCAGCTCAGGTTCTTCCATTTGTGCAGCAAGCAGTTTACACACTGAGCCATCTACCCTCCTCCAAAGCCTGCTGCTGTCCTCCTCCTCCCCATCTCCTCCTCCTCCGAGTTGTTTAACAGCAAAGGATTGGAACTGCACATGTAGAAACTGAAGTGGACAATACTCTTTTCAACAAGGAGCCACTTGGCTTTCCAAACAAAGTTCTCTGAATCTGCAATTCCAGTAGCTTGTGAAATCTGCTAACATTTACTGACTCCCAGGACATAGAGACCATGTGGGCTCAGGCTGTACATGTACTTTTGCTGAGCCCTTTTCTCAGGAACACCAAACAATCTTGGAGTTCTTCCTGTGGGCATCCCTGCCTGCTCCAGGCTTTGACGGGGAACCGCAGAGGCCAGGAGCACAGCACAGACCAGGAAACAGGTCTAGTAAGCCAAGGTAGGGGTAGCAGGTACAGCCCACAAAGTTCTCAAGGGTCCTGGATTAACCTGAGTCCTGACCATCTGTCTACACCTGCCCAGTGTCCTGGCGGTTTCCATATCATTTATTATTTTCAGGAGACCCCCAGATAGGCTTCAGTTCCTGCCTTTAATCCCTGCGCCCACTTCCCCTTCATGATGGATTGTAAGCTGTAAAACTAAAAGCAACGCACTCGCCCAAGCTGATTTTGGTGTTGTATCACAGAAACAGAAACCAAACTAGGGCAATAAGTTTCCTGTTTCTCTCAGGCATTGAGGTTTTGTTGTGTATATTTTGTGTTATAGAGTCCGCCAAGGGCAGTGAGGCTTTGAGGATGGACCAGAAGCAAGAACATGATGGCTTTAGCACTTCAGAGTCTCCTGGGATGTTTAAAAAAAAAAAAAGATGGGTAAGTCCGAGCAGGGCCTCTTCCTTCTTCTCTTCCTTCTCCTCCTTCAGGTCTTTTTGAGACAAGGTTTCTCTAATAATCTGTTCTGGCTGACCTGGAACTCACTATGTAGAGCGGGCTGGTCACTGACTCACAGAGGTCATTCTCCTCTGCCTCCTGAGTGCTGGGATTACAGGAGTCAATTCTTCTGTTGCTGTTTGTTTCTTTGTTTTTCCAGATAGAGTTTGTCTGTGTATTCCTGATGGTTCTGAAACTCACTCTGTAGACCAGGCTGCCCTCAAACTCAGAGATTCCCCCTGCCTCTGCGTCCCGCATTCTAGAGTTAAAGATAATGGGACACCACTGCCGGGTTAATTTCTGTCATCTTTAACATCAATCTCAGAAGGAAAGGAGAAGAGCCACAGTACTGTAGAACTCGTGAGAACTTGGTTTGGATACAGTAGGATCAAGTAACATACATATTTAAATTTCTGAAAAGAAGCCCCAAACTGCCCTTTGTAATAGGTTCTTCTAAAATCCAATGTTTGGGACTACAGAGATGGCTGAGCTGTTGAGTGTGTACTGCTCTTGCAGGGAGGATCCGCACTCTCTTTCCAACCCCCCACACTGGGTGGCTCACAGCCTGCCTGAAACTGCAGCCTTAAGGGACTCTGATGACTCTGGTCTCTGTGGACATCTGAAATTACATGTACATGCCCACATAATTAGAAAATAATAAATCTTTTTTAAAAATCCAATATTCACCACCGGGTGTGGTGGTGCATGCCTTTAATCCCAGCACTGGGGAAGCAGAGGCAGGTGGATCTCTGTGAGTTCGAGGCCAGCCTGGTCTACACAGTGAGTTCTAGGACAGCCAGAGATACACAGAGAAATCCTGTCTCAAAAAGAAAAAAAAAATCCAATATTCACCTAAAGTTCCATTGTATTTGCTTGCTGTTCATTTTTTCTTTGTTTGCTTGTAGTGCTGAGGGCTGATGTGAGAACCTCATGAATGCTAGTTAGCCACACTACTGGACACTAGGTAGCTATACCACTGAGCTACAACAGCCCTTGTTCAATCATTGAGTTTTCTTCTCTTTTTGCAGACAGATTTCCACTGTTAGCCATGGCTAGCCTAGAACTCTTTGTGTAGACCTGTGTGGCCTAGAACTCTCTCTCTATATATATACCAGGCTGGCCTGCAACTCACAGAGATTGGCCTGCCTGTGACCTCCGAGTGCTAGAACTAGAGGTGTGTGCCTGTGTGCCTGGTTCCTCATTGGGTCTCTTTAGTATCATTTTTCATTTAGAGTAGCTCTACTTCATTTGTGTACTTTTCTAGTTCTTTCCAGACATCAACTTTTTGAGTCCAGGTCAGTTCTTTTGGAGACCTGATCTCTCTGATTGCTCCTTCATGGATGACTTTAGTGTGTTTGTTTTATGTTGCTTGGCAACAGCATGATACAGATGACTTTTGTCATGACCACATCAGTGCACTCTTTGGTTGGTTTAGTGGAAAGCGTAACTGCTTTAGTTGTAGTGTAGCACAGCTTACCTGTCTTAGTCAATGTTTTATTGCTGTGAAGGAACCCTATGACCATAGCAACTCTTATATAAAAGAAAGCATTTACTATAGGACTGGCTTAGAGTTCAGAACCCTTGTCCATTGTCACCATGGCAGGAAGCATGGCAGGATGCAGGCAGACATGGTGCTGGAGAGGAGCAAAGAGTTCTTCATTCAGAGCCACAGACAGCAGGTAGAGAGGGGCACTGGGCCTGGTTTGAGCATTTGAAAATTTGAAGCCCATCCCCAGTGACACACTTCCTCCAAAAGGTCACACCTACTTCAACAAGGGCATACCTCCTGATGGATCCCCTCCCTGTTGACTAAGCCTTCAAATCTATGAGCCTATGGGAGTCATTCCTATTCAGTATGTTGGCTTACCAGTTTTACATAGGTTTACAGCCACGTAAACCATCATTTTGCTCTAGATAAAGAGTATTACTTCAATCCCTAAAAGTTCTATCATGTCCCTCTCTACTCAATCCTCTTCCCCAAATCTTGCAAACCATACATCTCAGCTCAGCCCCATCACCCTGAATATTCTGTGACTGTTGTAATAGAATCACAGGGAATGTAATACACATTTTATGTTTGACTTCTTTCATTTAGCATAGGGCTTCTGTGATTTATCCAGATTCTTGACTGACATCAATACATTTTTCTTTTTTTTTTTTTTGGTTTTTCAAGACAGGGTTTCTCTGTGTAGCTCTGGCTATCCCGTACTCTCTTTGTAGACCAGGCTGACCTCGAACTCACAGAGATCCACCTCACTCTGCTTCCTGAGTGCTGGGATTAAAGGCGTGCACCACCACGCCTGGCTCACCAATACATTTCTTAAAAGATTTATTTTTTATTTCATGTGTATGAGTATTCTGCCTGTATGCATGTGTATGTGCCATGTACATGTCTGGTGCCCAAGGTGACCCGAAAAGGGTGCCAGATCCCCTGAAACTGGAGTTACAGATGGTTTTGGGCCACCATGTATGTGCTGGGAACTGAACTCAGGTCCTCTGCAAGAGCAGCCTCTGCTCTGAACCGCTGGGTTCTCTCTCCAGCTCCAACCCTCAGTGGATGGGCCGCCGAATGGCCTCCAGTTTTTAGCTGTTATGAAGCAGGTTTGAGTACTACTGTGGGTTCATTTATATTACTCCTGGATCTATACCCAAGAGTGGGACTATGGATTGCCACAGGAAGGGCAGTGTGTGTAAGAACTTGCCCTATGGTTTCCCCAGTGAC
The DNA here is from genome assembly GCA_907164525.1 of Lophiomys imhausi. Taxonomy (NCBI): domain Eukaryota; kingdom Metazoa; phylum Chordata; class Mammalia; order Rodentia; family Muridae; genus Lophiomys; species Lophiomys imhausi. Next base: position 1,803,551 of record CAJQZJ010000220.1, read on the forward strand.
CGGGCCATTCTGTATCCCCACCAGTTCAGTCCATTGTGTGAGAATTCTAGTTTCTATACCATCCTTGGTACAACTTGGGATCCTCAGTTCATTTTTAGTCTTTGTAGTAGACCTATGGTGGTATCTTAGCAAATCAAGGCTGTGCACACTCACTTAACTATGTGGTATGGTGCTGGTGCCCACTAGAGCACTCCGTTGCAAACATGGCTTTTTTGTCATTGTTTTTGAGACAGGGTTTCTGGGTGTAGCCCTGGCTGTCCTGGAATTCTCTGTATAGACCAGGCTGGTCTTGAACGCACAGAGATCCCCCTGCCTCTTTCTCCCAAGTGCTGGGACTAAAGGCATGCACCACCACCGCCCAGTTTGTCATTGACATTTTGTAGGTGATATTCCGAGATCACATGCACACCCTGTCACAATAGGTGCATTCCCTGTGACTCTGTTACTTCAGCCAATGTCTTTGCTATCTACTGATAATATTTTCCTGAATGACTTTGCTGGTGATTGAAATGTAACTCTTTTAAAAATTTACATTTTAATGTGTGTGTGTGTGTGTGTGTGTGTGTGTGTGTGTATAAAGGGGCAAATGTGCCACACAGAGCATGCAAAAATCAGAGGACAGCTTGCTGGACTCACTACTCTCCTTTCATCATGGATGTATCAGGCTTGCTGGCAGGTGTCTTTATCCACGGAATGATCTCTCTGACCCTGAAATGTAATTATTTTTCAAAGCACCTTTTTTTTTTTTACATGTATTAACAGAAATTCTTTTGTGATGATCTTTCCTCTTGCCCTGCCCCCTAGTTTTCTAGATTCTTAATGTAGTCCATAGAGACCATTACTGCCACCATTCATTTAGGTGCCTGAATTGTCCTGGGTCTGACCATGGGTTCCTCTCCAGGCTGGCTTGTTCACATCAGTCTTTAAATGTATACCTGCCTTCTGGCATAGGAAGAGTTTCTAGACTCACCATATGCTTTCCTGGAACCAGCTGTTTCTCTAAGTGACCTCAGCTCCTTCTAGTGAGTAATGGCATTTTTTTTTTTTTTTTGGTTTTTCGAGACAGGGTTTCTCTGTGTATCTCTGGCTGTCCTGGACTCACTTTGTAGACCAGGCTGGCCTCGAACTCACAAAGATCCGCCTGCCTCTGCCTCCCAAGTGCTGGGATTAAAGGCGTGCGCCACCACCGCCCGGCTTGAGTAATGGCATTTTTAAAACCGACTCTAGGCAACCCACGAACTGGTGTGTCATCATTTCCCAGTCCTTTGGTAGCCATACTTTGAATACATAAATCAGTAGACTTCAACAAATGATAATGAATTATTGATGTGCTTCAGTCTAAGGCCAAACCACAGAGCTCTTCATATGGTCCCTTTCCAAATTCTTCCACAGTAAGAATTTCTACTTTCCAGAAATATCCTATCCTACTATATACTTGTCCCATCCTGAGTTATGTACAAATATTTCCAAAATTACCATGTCTACCACTTTACTAACAACAGATTAACTTAATAAATTGGAGATCTTTTATAGCTATCCAGGATTTTACCTACTTTTATTATAGTACTTTCAAATTTTCTTTGAATTATTTTTCTCTAGTGTAAAGTTAGCAATTTGATATAAAATTAAATGGACCCATTTCTGCACTTATTTTTAAGGTATGGGCCTTAAACTTAACTTTTTGAATGAAAGATACATTTTTCTTGATGTAATAATATAAGTCTAAACTTGTTTTTCAATAAAATACCTACTAGGAAGCTGGAGAGACAGCCCAGCAGTGAAAACCACCACTGGCTGCATCTCCAGAGGACCCATGTTTGATTCTCAGCACCCACATGGTGGCTCATAAAGACCTGTAACTCCAGTTGCAGGGGATCTGACACCCTCTTCTGACCTTCATGGGCATACATGCTGGCGAAACACTCACAGACATAAAATAATAATACTAACAAAAAGATCTGACACATCTATGTGACAGCAAAAAAGTCTCCGCCAACGAAGCACCCCAACCACACACGTGCTTGGTGGGAGGTTTCTGAACAGCCATGGAGCCCTGCGATGTTATCAAGAGCAACTGCTAATGCGCTTCATCAGCTAATAGATTCCTTTGGAACAGAGACGATGTTTTTGAATTCCCAGAGGCTACCAAATGATCAGCAGATGGAAAGTGTTCATCAAGTCTGTCTTGAGTGAATGGAAGGATGAACAAGTAAGGAAGCAGAAGTTTATCTCAACAAGTAAGTGATGGGCAACACCAATTAAATCAGGAATGAGTGACATTTTCCTCTATTAAAACAGCAAATGTACAATAGAAAGGATGCAGGAATCCAGGCTTAATAATATAGAGAAAGAGACTTCAGGGTATTATCGCTCAGAAAGCTCTAACCCATGATAAAACTTTAGATTTCACATTTATGTATATGTATGTATGTATGTATGTATGTATGTATGTATGTATGTATGTTTGTGTGCACATGAGCACCTATGTGGAATTAGGTGTACTAGCTTTGTGAGGGCTCCTGTAGAGGCTGGGAACTGAACTCAGGCCCTTTGCAAGAGAAGTGCACTGAACTGTCTCTCTAGTCCTGGTGTTGCCTTCAAATGCACATTTGTTCTATATCTCACAACATGTCTGGATAGTTACACATCGTGCTGCGCTGGTTAGATGCTCCCTGGAGCACCGCATCCAGTTTCCAGTCACAGCTGAGATGGAGGAGGGGTATTAGGAAGAATGATGAATCTAAAAACTGTCAGGTTACTAGGTGGGGGAAAGGATAGAGCAGTGCCTTTTCTTTATTTTTTAGAAATATTTTGTCTTCACGTGTGTGTGTGTCGGGGAGTGTGGGGGTGGGGGGGTATGTGCACATGAGTGTGGGTGTCTGAAAATGTTAAAGGTGTCCGATGCTCAGAAACTGGCATTACAGGCAGTTATGAACCACCTGACATAGAGGCTGGGAGTCCCGACTCAGGTCCTCTGGAAGAGCAATGCATGCCCTGCATTCCAAGCGGCAGCTGCTTTTGGAGAAACTTTTGAGATGAAATCACAGCCTTTCCATACGTATGAAAGACTGTCATGAGAAAAGATTGGCCAGTGGCGCTTCAGAACGCAGAGCTAACAGCGGCGTGTGGGGTATACATAGTAACTTTTGTCCAGCCTGAGAAAATATGGCTTTAGGGTTGGAGACAGAAGGAAAGAAGGAGAAGGGAAAGGAGGGAGGAAGAGGAAGAGGGAGAGGGACCCACAGAGAGGAATGTACAGTATCAAACTGTTGAAGCCTCTGCATTGTCAAAAGCCATGCATATGACCATCTTTCAGGAGGGCCGGAAGGAAATGCTATCCACTGTGCCTGAAGAAAGTGTTCTATAGAAGGAATTTACCCCCTGATCTTTGGCTACGTGTGTTGTTAGAGGATATTATTTGTCGGACATACATACCTATCTATCTATCTAATAATAAATATTAGATTTTTCTGACAGTGAAGGGATATCTCACAGATCTTAGGGGTGTGGTTCCTATGCCACCTGCCATGTGGCTGTGAAATGTGTTCACTAGATCCAAGTCACGGTAGAGCAATGTTTCATAGGCAGCACGTGAAAAGTGGCCCCTGTCAAACACTTGCAAGTGTATTATTCTTAAAAGACGCATCACATCCTTTCTGACATCATAGAGGAACCAGAAAAAATTTGAATTTTAACTCAGTGTCTCCTAAGCTCAGTTACCAGTAGGACAGTAGAGCACTTTAAAAACAAACAAACAAACAAAAAACCACCCTTCACTGCCTCTTCTTCTGAGGTTCCTCATTAATGCTGCCTGTCTATTTTCTTTCATTTATGTATTCATTCATTTATTTATTATTATAATGTTTATTTATTACATCAAGTTACATCTCCATCATAGTGCCCTCTTTCCGCCTCTCCTCCCTCTCCCACTCATCCCACTCCTCCGATGTGGAGTGTCCCTACATATCAGCCCCTCTCAGTTCAGCAGTCATATGAGGGCTAAGAGCTTCCTCTTGCACTGGGGGCCTACATGGTAGCGCCCCTAGGGCAAATTGTTCTCTTGATAGGTAACAAAGTCCATGTTCCTGATCTTTTTGGTGTGTTGGTTGTAGTATAGTTATCCTGTACTATATGGCTAAAATCTGATTATAAGAGAGTAGATGCCATGTACATCCTTCTGAGTCTGGGTTAACTCACTCAGGATGAGCTTCTCTAGTTCCATCCATTTGGGTGTGAATTGCATGATTTCCTTGTTTCTGATAGCTGAGTAGTATTCCATTGTGGAAATGTACCACAGGATTTTTTTGTTTTGTTTTGTTTTGTTTTTATCCATTCATCAGTTGAGGGACATCTATCTGGGTTGTTTCCAGTTTCTAGCTATTACAAATAAGGCTGCTATGAACATAGATGAGGAAATGTCCTTGTGGTTTGGTGAGGAATCGTTTGGATGTATACCCAGAAGTGGTATGGCTGGGTCTTGAGGTAGAGCCATTCCAAGTTTTCTAAAATATCGCCAGACTGATTTCCATAGTGGTTGCACAAGACTGCACTCCCATCAGCGATGGAGGAGTGCTCCCTAAGGCTTTGTCTCTGGGGTCATTAGCGCTGTTTGTATCAAGCTGTTCCCTCCAGCACAATTTTTAAAGTTGCCACCAGGTGGCGCTGCTAGACCTACAAAACTAAGCCAGCGCCGTTTTCTCCACCACCCCCTCCTCCCCACCAACCCCGACCTGTCAGGCCCGGGCCTTGAGCAGAAGGGTTTGGATTTGTGCTGGAAAAGGGGTCAAGGACTCAGACGTCTGTATTCACAAGTTACAGCTATTGCCAGATGAGTGGTGTTTCCCCAAGAAGGGTACTCACAAATCCTGCATTTTTCTGCTTGTCTCCTCTAGGTTTGACAGCATCTTACTTTAAAAACTCTGGAGAGAAACTCTTCCTTGGGCTTAGCAAGAATCGACTGCCCCATAACACAAGAAAGCCCCTTTCCTTCAAAGCTATCTTTCCAACTAAGCATATTGGATTGCCTTCAGAGTCGTTGAGGACGAAGAGACTTGAAGCAGGAAGCCGGAGCCGTGGTATAAGGATTTCTTTCTAGCCCCTGCTTACCCTTCTATGTCTGAGTCACGCATTCGCATTAGGTCCAGAGGAACAATGCCATGCCTGAATGGTGGCACAATCAAGTGATCTTTGCAGGTAGACCATTTTAACGGAAGTAAGTACTGCCTCTGGGGCTCAGAAAGGCATATTCCTGGCTGAGCTGACAGAGCATAAGTTAGCTGTGCTGCCACACGTGGGAAGGGTTCATGGCTTCCCGGGCTCCTGGTGTCGGTGTGTGTGTCTCAAGGCTTCAGGAAGTGCTCTCTGATGTCAGCTGTATTCTCTTTCCTTTCCTTTCCTTTTCCCTCCCCTCCCCTCCCGTTCTTCAGATTAGGATGTCATTCATTCATTCATTCATTCATTCATTCATTCATTCATTCAACAGAAACCGGCATGTGTACCCTAGTAAAGAACACACACTGAGAGCTACCGGGGTTTGGTTTATAGTCATTTCCCACATCCAGAAAGCTGGGCAGAGGTGAAAGGAAACACTAGGGAGTTGTGAGCAGAAGCCTTCATAGGATAGAATGTGTTTGAAACCTTTAGCCTGTGTACTCCCAGGCTAGAACCCTGAATTCTGATGATGTAGAAGGCACTCCTTAAAATCTTCTCCTAGGGACCTTGGAGATGGCTCAGTACAGTGCTTGCTGTGCAAGCACGAGGATGTTACTTTGTATCCCCAGCATCCAAGTTAAAAAAATCAGGTGGAGTGGTGGCAATGCGCCTATACACCCAGCACTGAGGAGGCAGAGACAGGAGGATCCCTGGGGCTCACTGGCCAGCTTGTCTACACAAATTGGCAAGGTCCAGGTTTAATGTGTCGAGAGATTGAGGGAGACACTCAACGTAGACCTCAGCTCTTACCACCATTGATGTGTGTGCACGCACACACGCAACGCAACCACGTATATAGTCACAGGCACACAACACATATACACACTTTCCCCAGAAGGGAAGGGAAAAGAATGCTTCTTCCTGGAGCCTGCTGTCAAGGAGCTGGAGAAGGGTGGCAGGACCAGCTCAAGATATTTTTGTTTGTTTTTGGGTTTTTGAGACAGGGTTTCTCTGTGTAGCCGACTCTCCTGAAACTCACTCTGTAGACCAGAGTGGAATCAAACTCAGAGATCTGCCTGCCCCTGCCTCCAGAGTGCTGGGGTTAAAGGCGTGCGCCACCACCGCCTGGTTCCCTTGTACAATATTCATCCTGTAGGTGGCAGTAGGGTTGGAAATTCCTGGCCGAGGGCCTGGGAAGCATGACCAAGTGCAAATTGCCAAGGCAACTGACCTGATACCCCTCCCTCAAAAAGTGTTTAAGCAAGCATGACAGGTGCACACATGCAACAATATGTGGAATCAGTCTTGTAGGGTCAGTTTTCTGTCCTTGCACAAGTGGGTTCCAGGTATCGAACTCAGGTTGTCAGGCTTGTGCGGCAAGTACCTTTACCCCTGGAGCCACCTCATCAGCCTGCCCACTGCATCTTATTTCTGCTCGGCAGGATAAATTTATTTGTCTTATTCCAAATAGGACTTTTTTTCACTAGTGAAATTTCAAACACACAAGAACAGTACACGAAACACACTTTCCCAGCAGCAGAGTTCAATGTGGCTACTATTTTTCGCCATGTTTGCTTTGTGTGTTCCCAGTGTGTCTTTCAAAGATATTTTCTCTCATGAGATTAGGATCCAGTTAAGAGTAATGCTTTGCTTGAAATGTCTCTTTAGCTGCCTTAACCTAGGAGATCTTTCTAAAAGACGCTGACTTTTTGGAGTTGAGGTTCTCACTAGTGCAGCCCTGATTAGCCTGGAATTAGCTGTGTAGTCCAGTCTGGCCCTAAACTCAGAGGTCTGCCTGCCTCTACCTCCTAAGAGTTGGGCTCAAAGGTGTGTGCTGGCTGATACTGGCTTTTTGAAGAGGCCATGACATTCGAGACCATGACAATGTCATGGCCTGCTCCAGTCTCTAGATTTATATGGTTCCCTCTGATCTCCACTGTCCTCTCCCATGTGCTAGAGACCACCTAAGGATGACCATGAGTGCACAGTCACTCTGGTTCGTTGAGGAAGCATGACATGACTCTTTGATTTTGCCTACATCTTAAGAATCTTCAGCCAAAAATGAAGGCGGCAGCAAATGTTGGCAGGGGAACGTGTGAGAAACAGGACCTTCCTATGAGTGGGGAACGCCGCACAAGAGAGCAAACTGGTGCGGTCACTCCAGAATACCGCTTGTCTTTTATGTGTATAGGTGTCTTGGCTAAATGTGTGCATGTGCACCATAGCGTGTGTGTGTGCGCGCGCGCATGTGTGTGTGTGTATGTGTGTGCCTGGTGTCCACTGAGGCCAGAAGAGGGTGACAGATCTCTCTGGGACTGGAGTTACAGTTCTGCCATCTCTCCAGCCCTATTTGTTTTGTTTTTAAATTATTTCATGTGCATTGGTGTTTTGATTGCATGTCTGTGTGAGAGCACTGGATCCCCTGGAACTGCAGTCACAGACAGTTGTGAGCTGCCATGTGGGTGCTGGGAATTGATTACAGGTCCTCTGGAAGAGCAGCCAACGCTCTTAGCATGAACCATCTCTCCAGGCCCCCAGTTTTTCTTGAAAAATTTACTGATGGGTAAGAAATTTATCTCATGGTATGCTCTACCTGTAACCCATGGGACACCTACACCCCAGGATAAATGTGATTGGGCTACCACACAAAATAGTGAACTTCCTTGAAACATGAGGTGTGTGTGTGTGTGTGTGTGTGTGTGTGTGTGTGTGTGTATTTTGGCTGAATTGTGCAGTTCTCAACCATGAATTTCACAGGTGACATGCCGCAATGCCAGAGGGTTGATAATACTGGAACCCAGGGGAAATAAAAGCATGAGTACCCAAAGATTCAAAGGGCACATGAGAGGACTCAGCAGGTAAAGGGACCTGCCAGCAAGCCTGACAACCCGAGTTCAATTCTCCAAATCCACGTGCTGGAAGATAACCTCCTGGAAGCTGCCCTCTGACCTCCTCACATGTGCAGTGGCACACACACACACACACACACACACACACACACACACTCATACCCACTCCCACCCACACTCACAAATGAATAGATGGACTTAAAATATTTTCAAAAGAATTTTATTGGCCATTTTATATTTCAACTCTCCAGTTATAATACATACTGTGTAAAACAGAACACTTATACTGGTCACTTTGCATGTAACAAATTAATGTGTCTAATTCTGTAAACTTTTGCATAGTAAGTAAAGTTTGGACACACCAGTCCACATATTTTTAGTCAGAGGTATCTAGTCTTTGCTTTTGAGACAGGGTCTCTCTACATAGCTCCGGCTGTCCTGGAACTCACTCTGTAGATGAGCCTGTCTCACAGAGATCTGCCTGTCTTTGCCTCCAAAGTGCTGGAGTTACATAGGGTGCAGGTTCTCAATCTGTGGGTCATGACCCCTACAGAGGAAAACACACATTTCTGATGTTCTTAGGAACTGAGACACTGCTCCTCTCTCTGTCTTCAGGTGAGTCCACCACATGCAGACAAGTCCACATACAAGTACCTGCAAGTGTATTAAAGGGTCACACAGCATTAGGAGGTTAATTGAGAAGCACTTACACAGGGTATTAGTTGTTCCAAAATCACTTTTAAAATAGTTGCTTATTAAGTGTTTATTTACCTTTTTTTTTTTTTACAGTTTCTCAGGGCTATAGAGATGCTCAACAGTTAAGAGCATTGGTGGCCACTCTTCCAGAAGACCTGGGTTTGATTCCCAGCACCTACTACCAAACATCTGTAACTCATTTCAGGGGATCCAATGGCCTCTTCTGGCCTCTATTGCACCAGGCATATATGTGATGCACATAAACCACAACTATACACACTGAAAAGGAAGAAAACAGTTTCTGACACTCAATAAAGCAGAAAATAAAAAAGTCAAAATCTTGATAATTGTACAATGTACACACACATTAGACATTAAAATATCCAATCCTTTAACATTGCTTATATAAATTGTATTATTAGCACAGAATTATGTTGCTGAAAATTTTGTTATACTAATACAATATAGTAAAGCCAGCATAACAAGGCAAAACATATGTCTTATGGACTCAAGTCCAGAAATAATGCAAAAATATCTACACATAAAGGTTAAACCTAAAATTAATCTTTTAAATTTACATTATGTTTATCTAGCACAAAGCAGATTAGAGCTTTCTGATCATCAAATAAAAGATTATTTTTAAAAATTCAGTCATCCTTTAAACATAGTTTTAGTGATCTCTTATAAATCAGGCAATAGGAATTTTTTCTTAGTCTATTACCAGAATTAACATTTGAAACTGTCAGACTTGAACCCCTTTCCTGAAAGGAAATTAATAACATGAGTTCACATTTTAGCCAGGCTTGACTGAGTTAAAGCCCTCTGTAACCAATTTTTCTTCAGTCTCAAATTCTACAGTTAAATTCCTTCATTTTTGTTAACTTTTTAAAAAGGAAGAGAACCACAGAAATTGGACTTTTCTGTTGTTGTTGGGGATGGGTCACAAAGGTGGGGAGGGCATAGGACTGGGAAATCTCTGTGATCAGGGTGTATGATGTGAAATTCCCAAAGAATCAATAAAATTACATTGAAAATAGAAAAAAACTGACATAAGCAACAGCTCCTATATATTAATGCAGTGCAAATGCTGTCTGCCAAACAATCACACACGTACCCACACATATACACACATATACACACACACATACACACATATACACATATACACACACATATACACACACATATACACACATATACACATACACACATACACACACATATACACACATGTACACATACACACATATACACATACACACATACACACATGTACACATACACACATATACACACACACACACACATTTTTTTCTATTTGTTTTTTTTTTTTTGACACAGGGTTTCCCTGTTTATCCCTGGCTGTCCTGGACTTACTTTGTAGACCAGGCTGGCCTTGAACTCAACAGAGGTCTGCCTGCCTCTGCCTCCCGAGTGCTGGAACTAAAGACGTGCACCACCATGCACAGCCACACACATACTTTAATTAGACACCACAAGTGTAGTAATTTTGTGCATTTTAGAAGTTAAAAAATGAGATACAAAAGTGAAATAGCCAGAGGCTTGCAGCTAAATTGTTTTCAATACCTCTAAGGCAGATGAAGTTTCGCCCCCATCTTTCAGAAGCAACTGAAAGTTTACAAAGGACTGTCGGCTAGAACTCTCATTAGAGGGCACCAAGACGGCACAAGCAGTATTTTCATACTTATACAATAATGGTTAGAATTTCAGTGTCTTTTTGGGTCACCAGATCATACAGGGGAGACTGGGTTCCCTTTTGGGATTCTTAGTTTATTAATAAAGAACTTAAGGACAGGCATGGAAGTGAGAGGACAATTTTATTAAGAGTTTAAAAGAAGAACCCCAGAGTAGCCATGCTGTAAATTTTAGCAACTGCCCAGAGGAGGAGAACGGAGGGGAGGAAGGGGGAAAGTCAAAGTGTTTAGGCCAGCATGGAGGTCAGACAGATGGTGGACAAGCATCATAAGGCAGCCCAGAGTGTTAAGGAAATAATGCTTAGAAAATAGACAGGAGGAAAAAAGGAGTCTTCCTTTTCTGAATAATTTAGAAAAGCTTGCAGACTTACAAAGTGGTATGGCTATGGTTCAGTGCTAGGGCAGAGATTATGGGAAGGTTATTATAGGAAAAGTAAATTATCCATTAATGAAATGATTATTCTGCTTACCTCTGTAGTATTACCTTCCTTGACGTGGTCCTTTAGCCAGGTGATTGACCTGCCCAACTAGAGAGGCTAGTTGGAATAAGATCCAGGACAATCTAGGAAGCAGCGATTCCTGCAATCTAATAAGATCCCAATAGAGGAGAGGCTGGATGTACAGTCACAGAAGCTGCTCGTCACGGCCCTATCACTCAGATGACTGGAAGGCATGCTGAGTGGAGCCCAGATAAGCATCCCACAGCCTCATACACACTGTGTGCTTGTGATCAAAATGGCTCTGGGGTAACATATTGTACCATACCAGGACCAAGATTCACACTGATCCAATGCATTTTACTCAACCATGAAACCAAGGTTCCAATTGTCACTAGCAGATCTAGACCCGTCCGTTCCTCACTGAAGCGTTTAGACCGGCAGCCCAGTGGCTCATGTACCACTGTCTAGATAGAAATTTTGTGTGTGTACATTGCTGGATCTAGATGAAATAGGCTTGAATTCCACAGTTCAAACATTTCTCATTTGCATCATATGCTGAGACGATGTATCATAGGCTTCTAACAGTGGAAGCCTAGAAGGTGGATTGGCCAGGGAAGCAAAGCTTCCAGGTATAGGAAGCAACTCTAAGAGAACGTGGAGAAACTTTTCATTTATTATTAAAACTCTTAAACTACTCGGACATGAATACATGGCTCCAGGCAACTTTACAAACCTGCATAAGGTATCCAACATGAGAAAGAGAAGAATCAATGAGAGATTCTGTGATTATAGTTCCAATAAGAGGTAATGTTGAATCTGTCTGACCATGTGCTGTTGATGAGCCTCCTCTTGCGCTTGGTGTAAACAGCCTCCATGCTTGATATAGAGCAGAAGATTCTGATCTATTTCATGAAGAGAATGGAGAGCTTCAATGACCAGAAGCAGCGATTCCTGCACAGTTGGATGCCTGTGCCTTACTTAGAGTTTTATTGCTGTGAAGAAACACCATGACCAAGGCAACTCTTATAAAGGCAAACATTTAATTGGGGCTGGCTTACAGTTTCAGAGATTTAATGTTGATCTTCCTGCTCGGATGGACAGGCATCCTGGGACTTTGGAGCCCAGGCACCACACAGTTTTGAGGTGGGACATTGTCCCAATACAAGGGTATCTTGAAACGCAGGAGCTCAGGAACCACACAGCTCTGAGGTGAATGAAGCCTCCTCAGCAGAGGCATTGCAGCACTGAGGGAGGATATCCCTGGCTGAGCAAGAGGGCTACAGTGGAACAGCTCTGCTTCACTGCTCCTCTCCCTCAGCATTGCGGCTCCCAGGGGAGGTTATCTCCAGGTGAGCTGGGTAGGGATAATCTCTTGTGTACTGTGTGGAAGCACAGGAAAGGGTAGACCAGAAGATGGAACATCCAGCAGGGAGAGAGGGACTCTGGAAAATAGTTAGGCATGGGAGGATTTGCCCACTGGACTCTGAGGAAATCTGATGTATGAAACTGAGGAGAGGTAACTAGCCATGTGGCAAACAGAATACTGTAAATGGGATAATTGATTTGTGAGCTAGTTGGAGAACAAGCCAAAGTTTAAGGCTTATTAATAAGCCTCAGTATTGTTACTCCAGGAACTGGGACATAGGTGGAAAAGCCCTCAGTTAGAAGCTGAGGAGCTCAGGAGCCTCAGCCCTGCTCCCACTTCTTTCCTTCCTCACTTCTTTGCTTCTTCCGATGAGTCACACCAGGCAGCAAATCTCTTTTAAAAGAGTTTTATTGGGAGGGATGAATCCAGGGTTTGGAGGGATGGATCTAGGAGTGTCTGCCTCTGCTCTTGAGAGAAGACAGCAGGGAACTAAACAGTAGGCAGGGTTTATATAGGATTTACTAGGGGGCGGAGCTTTCCAGGGCAGAGCTTTCCAGGGTGAGAATTGGTGGGATTTCAAAATCCTGGGCTTGGCAGAGCTCAGGGATTGATGAGTTTTCCTGTGCAGGAATTGGAGGGATTTTTCTTGTAGGGCCAGATCTGGTCACTCTCCTGCCTCAGGGAATGACATATTACAGCCATTAGAAAATGACAGTTAGGGCCATTCAGGAAGTCTCAAGGGTAGGGCCTGGATGCTGGAGCTTCTTAGGTGGGGGCCTGGCCACTTTCTTGCCTTGAGGGTTTACAAAGTTTACAAAGGGAGCTCATGGCAGGGAAAGCTGGTTGAGTCAGCATGAGTAGTCAATATTTTCTCCATTATCGTCATGGTGGGAAGCATGGTAGCATGCAGGCAGACTTGGTGCCAGAGGAGCCAAGAGCTCTACATCTTGAGTCAAAGGCAGGCAGGAAGAGACTTGTGGGTGTAGCTTGAGCATTTAAGATCTCAAAGTCCCACCCCCAGAGTGACACACCTCCTCTAATAAAGCAACACCTCCTCCAATAAGGCCACACCTCCTAATAGTGCCATTCCCTATGGCCAAGCATTCAAACTTATGAATTTATGGGGGCCATATCTATTTAAACCAGCACACCTTGTATATGCTTCTTTCTCCTGATCATTAGAAAAAAAAAACCATTGATGCACAATCTCACTATTAGGACTTGATGGATCCAAAGAAATGATTAAGCAGAAAACAAGATGCTTCTGGGCAAGGAAAACCCACAGACAATTGTGCAGCACCTGAATCCACAGCAATGGTTTGAGAGCAACTAATCCTAGACCAAGAGCAATGTGAAGTAGTAATACAGATGGTATTTGAGGATGCAGGACTCGAGTTTGAGCTATTTGAACGTAAACGAACCCTAGCTATCTTACAAATAGCCATCACTGAATGCTATAGGCAGAAGGTGGCTCGGAGACCAGAGAGACTGTTTGGTCAAAAGTCAGTGAAGGATATCCATGCAAAAAAATGATATAATAACAAGGTCACCTACCAGCAGATCAAAGCCTTGCATACAAAGATAGAGGCAGTTCTCCACCATGTTGAAGAAGTAAAACAAAGCGTGTCAGCACTGACTTTGCCTGCATATGTAGGAACAAAGCTTCCCCAGACTCTTGCTCTCAAGCCTGTACCTCTATCAGCGGAGGAAATCACCCGAGCCCAAAGAGACAAGAGAAACTCCTTGTACTTCTACAGCCGAGAGAACTTGTCCTGACTTTCTCTGTTTTGCATTGTGCAACTGAAATAAGATTCAGCCTGGGATGCTTATTTATATCTCAAGAACTAAGTGGGGGGAAAAATAACAGATTCCACCAGAGATCTCCTCAATGCCCTTGATTTTCTGTTGCAAATGATTCGCCAGAACCTATGGAGCTCAACAGAGCCCCAGAAGATCAACACATTTCAGTCTTTACTGTTATAGAGCAGACACCCAAATAGTTCCAAGAACTCAAAATTGGTTCAAAATAGCTTCCAAATTTTCCTGGAAAAGATGCAGTTGCCCAGATGATTTGACAAAGGTAAAGGATCAGTGGCTCAGAGAACTCTGAAAGACAAAGCCAAGTCACACATGGAAGTCATTTTAGTAGTTAAAAGGATCCGGCAACACGCACACCAAAGAAAGGAAGACAAAGCCTGAGGTGCACTCATCAGGGAGAAACTTACCCAGAGTCAGTTTCTAAAGTGCCCAAAACAAAGTTCAAATACTCACTCCTCTGCTTCACCACATAGAGGTTAAAAACCAGATAATGGTGGCTGGAGTGGGAGAAGAAATTTCCTGGAATAAAATGACTTCAACCATTTTTTAGGTCACTTAGTCCCTCTCTTCTCCATCCTGGGTCCACTTCTTGCTAGTGGCTGACACCCAAAATGGAAGTTTTCTTCTGGCCATCTGTTGCAGGATATTTGATCACACTGTGAACCTCAAGATTGTGTTATTTATTTTTAGTTGTGGTGTGGCTCAACCCCAGTGCACACCTTTAATCCAAGAGTTTAGTATTTGAACATTGTAAATAGGATTAAATAAAGTCAACCATACGTCAAGAGGTACAGCAAGCAACCAGTTGACTGGAAGCGAATTTAGGATTACTAAAAAAAAAAAAAAAAAAGAAAGAAAAGCCATAAGGAGGAAGTCAGAAGGACGGATAAAGAGACACACATGAAGTAGAAGGGAGGGACATTCAGCTTGAAGGAGGTTGTTTGAGATGGGCATGGGAGAGGGGGATTCCTCCTGGGGTGTCAGCTGAGGAAGAAGGTCAGCTGGGTGCTTTCTGTGCCTCTCTGAGCTAGCTGGCTTTCACCCAAGTCTTTATTGGTAAAATCAAACAATTGATGTTTTGTTACAAAACAAAAAACCACCCATCACTTACCAAAATTGTTGCCAGAGTTATTGTCGTCAGACAGTGGACCCTAGTGTCTGTGTAACAAGCTGTGCTCTGCACCTATCCTCAAAAGATGAATCCCAGAGACAGGTAATAGTGAAAAGCAAGAAAAGATTGATTCCACATGGCCACAATGGGAAGAGGCACAAAGACAAAAAAATCTCCAGGCTTTCTTTCTTCAGGGTCCCAGCAGAGGTCTGTTAAAATGTGGTAAGGGCCTTTCCATAATCAGTATCTGTGACTCCTGCATGACTCTATCAGGATGTATGTTACCGTAGAAAGGAGATAAGACTAAAATGCAAAGGGGACCAATGAAGGGCTTCTAAGTACTCTGCTGTGGATAGTAATCCTCTGTGCCAGCGCCAGCACAAACAAATGCTGTTTCCTGGCAGAAAGCCTCCATGTCCATCTCTGTACATGAGAACTCCACAACAAAAATAGGAAACAAAAGGCAGGCAGGGTTAAGCAGTCCAGGCCCAAGGTGTGGTCCTGTCCATCAATGACAAGGTATTTATCTCTACTGTAGTTTTTCTCTTACAAGGGAGTCTGAAAAGTTGTCAAAACTGTGTGGAACTGTTTCCTGGAAACAAGTTCTTGTTTCTTGTTGGCACCAGGACTTCAGCCTTTTTCTTCTCTCAGTGAGACAGGAGAGTAGAAACTGAAAAAACTAAATCAAGATTAACATTAGAAAGTAGGCGGTTTACAGAGGAGGATAGTCAGCATGGGACAAAGCATGCTTGAAACAAAGCCCTGGAAATATAAATAGTAAAGGAGGGCTATACAACAGCAAGCAGGTGGGGGTGGGGGATACATGTCCATATAAAATGCATGGCCAAATGCTTTGGGAGCTCATTCCTCAGCTTCCTAATGCACATCTACTCTTGTTTTTTCCTTTTTTAACAAGCTATTTGTATTCCACGTCTAACTTGAAAGGCATGCTTTTCCTCCATTTTCTCCTGGCAGTTGTTGGGATTTTTAACTAAGCTGTACCGTTTTTCCCTTAAGCTCTAATAAAAATTGTCTTTGAGTTTCATTTTGAGCCCATTTCTAAATAATAATGAGACTAAACATTCCCAAAGGGTACCTGTTTCTCCAGTAACGGCAACTCAAGATTCTGGGGGAAGTTCTGATTTCTTGAAGACTACTGTTTCAATAGTGAGATAGCTAAAGGAAGGAGCACAAGTATCTTTTTAGACGATCTTCATTCCTTCAAAGACTGCTGAACGATCCATGAAAGAGAAGGGTTAGGATATCGGAAAGGGTAAAACGGGCTTCTTAAAACGGGGTGGGCTGGCTTTGTGGTGCACACTTTTAACCCCAGCACTTGGAAGGCAGAGGCAGGATATCTCTGTGTGTTGCAGGCCAGCCTGGTCTACATAGAGAGCTCCAGGGTCAGGGCTACATAGAGAAACCCCATGTCAAATAGAGTAAAAAATAAAACCAAAGAGAGGAGAGGTTTCAGAAGTTCACAGGTGGCATCACAGCACAGTTAAGTGTACATAAACATAAAGATGAAGTACTGAGAAGAAAGGTGAGCTGAGCACCAGCTCTGCTTGTGGCTTCTCCCACAGGATGTGGTGTTGCCCCCAGCTCAGAGGACTGTGACCTGCAGCTGTCTTGAGAGTTAACTCTAGTTTAAAGCAAGGTGCATCAGGGCGCCAGCGTGAGAGACTGACTCAGGAGGCTCAAGACTGAGCTATATACAGGGAAAGGGGGGTTCCACCTTGAGATGTCTGGGAGCAGACTTCATCAACTGAGCATCATTGGAGCTTGGTGCCATTGACTCTGACGTCAGCAGGTGCCCAAACCAATAGATGCACAAGTGCGGTGTGCGTATATTTCATACCACAGAACATAAGATATGAAAAAGCAAATCCTCTAATTTGCATTTTTGTCATTGTGACAAAACACTGGCCAAGAGCAACTTGGGGAGGAAAGGGTTTATCTGTGATTGTGGGGTGGGTGTCAGAGGGGTATCTGAGTTCATCCTGTGAGGTAGGCAAGAATTGTCTGTCCAGTCCAGAGAAAGCAAGAATAACAGCTGTATTGAGGCAAGCAGACAGTTCCCATTAGGAAGGGAGAGGTTCTGTAGCAGGGAATCTAACAAATGGGCTCTAGGTTGGGTATTTTATAAGGGCTCCTGGGTTCTTCCATTTCCCCAATCCATCCCATCCAGGAATCCACCCTTGGGCAGGTGGATTCTTTCTCAGTGTTTTTCTGCCACAATGTTCCTTGGGAACAAAGAACAAAGAACAACTCATCTTAAGAAATGAGTCCCTGCCAGGTCCAGCAAATGACTTTAAAACTAGACAGAGGCAGGCAGATCTATGGGTTCTGGGTCAGCCTGGCCTACTGAGTGAGTTCCAAGGTAGACAGGGCTACACAGAGAACTCCTGTATTGAAAACAAACAAAACAACAACAAAAAAGGAACCACCCCTTGCTTTTCCTATCTGCCTGTATCCCACCTCACTCTCATCACAGTCCATCACGGAGGGCAGCCCAGACAGGACCCTGAATGCAGGAACCTGGACGTAAGAACTGAAGCAGAGGCCAGGGAAGAGCACTTGTTTCCCCAGCTCACTCAACTGCCCTTATTATGTGCTACCTGCCTAGAGATGGTCCTGGCCACAGCAGTCTGGACCCTCCCAAATTAATCAGCGAATTGACAAAAATGCCCTACAGACATGTCATCAGGCCAATCCAATGGAGGCAATTCCTCCACTGAGGGCCCCTTCCCATGGTCAATTTGACAAAAACCAACTAGCGCAGCAAGGTAACATGAATCTTCCAAAAACCCATGACCCCAGTTCCCAAATTCAAAGGTACTGGGATAGACAAAATCCCAACTTGATATTCTCCAAATGTCTTCTTTACTAGTAAGAAATACGGATAACAAGAATCAATAAAATCAGGGCAGAAATGAAACCTAAAAAAAAATACAACGATTTTAAAATGTTGATTCTTTAGAATAAAGATAATTGAGATCGACAGGTCCCTTAGCCAATCTAACCAAAGAAAAGAACCAAGTTAATAAAATTAGTGGTTAAAACTGGGTTTACAACAGATTTCAGTGAAATCCAGGACATTATTGGGGAACACTTTGGAAATA
This sequence comes from Lophiomys imhausi, assembly GCA_907164525.1. NCBI lineage: Eukaryota > Metazoa > Chordata > Mammalia > Rodentia > Muridae > Lophiomys > Lophiomys imhausi. The sequence goes on from CAJQZJ010000220.1 coordinate 1,821,819, forward strand.
TATTTTCCAGAGGGGGGGAACCCCTGAAAAATCTAGAAGAGATGGATAATTTTCAAGGTTCTCATGGCCTACAAAATTGGATCAACGTGAGCAGAAATTAGAAACTGGAAAACAACGTAGAGAGTCCTCCAAGAAGTAGTGATCTGAGGCAGCAATGGGGAAGTCTCCCAACAGAGAGAAGCCCAGGCTGGAGAGAGTCAAGGCTCACTTCTGCCAGATCTTTGATGAACAACTAACATCCATGTTCTTCAAACTATTCTGAAAACAAAGATAAGGGCCCCACCAAACTGCTTCCATCACAGCAATGTTACAAACTGGATGAGGACTCAGCAACAAAAGAAAACTACAGACCAATTTCCTGGTGAACATGAACAGAAAAATTCTCAACCAAATAGAAACCAAACCCAAGAGTACACTAAGAAATTCCTACATCAGTCCATGTTGGTCTCATTCCAGATGCAGGGATGGTTCAACATTTGCAGATCCATCAATATAACAGTTAAGGACAGACATTTCATCGTGTCAATAGATGCAGAAAAGGTCGTTAGTAAAGTCCAACAACCCCTCATGATAAAAGCCCTGAAGAAGCTGGGAATACACAGAACATATGCCAACATAACAGAGGCTATTATATAACAAACTTAGAGCCAACATTACCTAAATAGGGAAAGGTTGGATGCATCTTCTCTGAAATCAGCAACAACAGGATGGAGATGGCTCAGTGGTTAAGAGCACTGGTTTCTCTTCCAGAAGACCTGGATTCAGTTCCCAGCACCCACATGGTGACTCACAACCATCTGTAACTCCAGCTCTCAGGGATCAAACTTGCCACTATCTAGCCTTTGTGAGCATTGCACACATGAGGTCCACAAACATACATGCAAGCTAAACACCCGTAAACTTAAAATCAGGAACAAAACAAGGTAGTTACAGTTAGTTAAGCATAGCATCCTTCATGAGCTCCACATCTGGGTGTGCAGTCTTGGGAGACTTCAGTAAAGGAAAGCCTGGTTGCAAGACGTGGGTCACAGGGCACAGACTATGACTTGACCAGGCCCTGTCTTATCTCTGCTGCTTTCTCCATTCAGTTGTGAGCAAGCAGCTGGACGCTCTTGCTACCACAGCTGAGAGCTGCTCCTGACACTGCCCTTTCCCTGACATAGTGGACAGTTCCCTCTAACTGTGAGCCAAAATAAACTCTTCCTGCTTGTCATTTGGTCACAGTACTTCAGAAAGCCATTCAGGTGGCCCTCTCTTGGCTCCTAGTACCCTGTTCCACATTCTAATTAGAGCCATAAGAGAAACAGAGGAGGTACAGATGGGAAAGGAAGATGCAACATTTTCTCCACCTGCAGATGGCATGGCCTTATACTTAATCTTGAAGAGCCCACAAGAAGACTTGGGCTGCATAGATACCTCCCATAAAACCTCAGGATATAGGGTCATATGCTGATGATCAGCCTGTAAAAGAGGAAACCCATTCGTCATAGACTTAAAAATTAAATATGAGCAGTAAGTACAACCAGAGATGTGAATGGCCTATGAAATGAAAGCCAGAACACTGAAGAAAAAGACACTGGATGATGGAAAGCCCTCCCAGGCTCACCCTCTGGCAGACTGTGGTAGAGACGCGTGCAGTGAGGGTGAAGTGCAGATTCAGGGTGACTTCTGTCCAAATTCTAGCATTCTTCAGAGCTAGAAAAATTAAACAAAACCCACCATCCTAAGATAATATAGAAGTACCAAAGATCCTGGGTAGCCAAAGCATTCCAGAGTAGTAAGAGCTGCTGGAGGCATCACAAACTATACCACATGTGAGGATTGATGGGCAACACTTTGTAATACTTTAGAACCCAGATCAATTTCCCTTCCACAAAGATTACTGCTCTATGCTGTCTCCACCATAGCCTACCAGGTGCAGAACTAGTCAGGCATGGCTCTGCTCTGCTGCTCAGATGCTCAACTGTTGACTGTAGATGAGGCTCTACTTCAGGGATGGCAGTATAGTGGGCTGGGCTATGGGCACTCATTCAAGCACTAAGAGGCACTCCAGGGAAGTGAGGCAATATTTATAAGGACTGGAATCTGCCTTTCCCACCACGCATGTGAATCGGGGCATTTATAAGGAGGGGGAAAACTCACAGCACAGGGGAACATGTTAAAATAAAGAAGTTCTTCAGCTCTCAATGGCAGCCTGGATGCCCTCCCAGGTGGCAGTAATACACTCCAAAGGCCATGAAAAAGTGACTGAGCCTGCCAGCAAAAGAAACCCACTCACTGATCAACCAGCTAAGAAGAGACTGGTAACAAGTAAAACTCCTTTACGAGCGTGGAACCAGCCTCCAAGTTCCCACTGGCACCAGAATTGCCCCTTTCTTCACAACATACCAAGGAAGACAACCAATGGGCCATGGATGAAGGTGAGATTGGTAAGGTTAACAGGGGCCTGGTGGAAGCTACCAAACCAGAGCTTCTTCCTTTCTAACAAGGTGGTGACCCAATGCTATGAAATGACTCACCTTGGACAGACTGCTATGGAAAACCTTTTGAGCTGTATTATTTCATAGCTAAGCATCTCCCCCCTCACCCCATATGCTCAGATCAGCTTGACATGTGTGGCATCTCTGCAAATTAACACCAGCCAAGGACCCAGGTATGATCCTGGGGGTTCAGGCAACAGGAGCAGCTCCTCTCAGAGACACAGAGGTAGGCTTCGCTGATGTCAAGTCTTGTAGAGGCTTCAGGGAGATAGCTGTTGGTGTTAGCCTGAACCCATTCAGGGTAGCTTTGGGATGAAGCCTTCCCACCTGCTCCAAGATCACATGACATCTAGCCAAGGCTCTGCTGAAGGAAAGAACTCCCAGATAAGACTGCCCTTCACCATCAGGTCTGGCAATGTGCCTGTGTTTGTGTCAGCAATAGTTCATATTCTGACCAAGATTTTGGAGGTAAACTGTTAGTGCCTCACTATGGGCCCCAAAATTTGGGGATAGTTGAGCATATGAACTGGACCCTCAAGACTATTTTAGCTGAGCCTTGCTAGGAAACCCAGTTAGCCTTGTTCTCAACCTGATGTTCTCCAGGCCCCTCTTCTTCTCAGTCCTGTAGGAGAGACCACCCTTGATACAAGAACTAAAAGGAGACCCCCTAGGATGTAACTGGCCTGGAGATGGCCTGACACCTCTAGGCTTTATGAAAAACCCTCTACCATATCACCTTGGAGACCCTAGAAAGGACCCTGATTCTCTTAGGAAATTGGCCACACACCTACCAGTCAGGAAACATAGTTTCTTGTTAAAAAAATTGCAGGGTGTGCTCATAATCTCCTCTTCCTGCTGGGGTTCTAGGCAGAATTGCAAGAAGTGCAAGCCCGTTGCCAACTACCACAAGATTACTAAAACTTTGGCTCCTCTGTCACCTACAATAATAAGGTGGGTTATATCTGTGGTATGCTCACTATCTGAAATCACTCAGGTCATGGCTCTGACAATTCTGCTTGGACTCTATAGAAGAACCCCACCAGGAAATGTTTATCCTCAAGAGGCATTAATGTGCTCTGTTTTTGCATGCTGGGATGGACCATAGGAACTTCATAAGCACTCAGATGCTTAAGACATGCAGAATTGACCAACTCATGGTGACATTTGTGTCCTGATATGGATGCCCTTGTGGGAACAATGAAGCCATTGGTTGCCCCTAGGCCTAAAGATTGCCAAGTGCTAGAAACAGTGTCACTTGTGAAAAGATACCAGTGCTTAGACCACTCGACCTTGTATGTGCATTGCCTCTTTCATCTTACTGGCTGCTCACTTACTTGCTGAAGGCTGATATAGCTCAGTACGATGTGACTGTGCTTATAGCATCACCTGACACACCTAGAGATGTGATTCTAGACCTTTGTCATGTTACACACATTGTTGTTGACACTTGGGGTGATCTACTATTGACAGAGTCAATTGGTGTGGTCAGCCAGAGACTGCGCAAGGAATTGTCATTAGCAACTCTAGATTGTGCATGCATGCTATGATCATTCTGGAAAGGCTGCAGGGCCATTAACTATGTATGGGTGGATCAGAACTATTTTCTACTATAGGATCACGTGGAACTTCATTTTCTGTTGAATTAATCAGAGATGGTATTGCAGTTCCTGTTGACCAGAGTGTGCTTGTAAGCTGACTAATTCATTTGATTTGTGTCCAACAGTTTGCCCACTCACAGAAGGGCTGGA
>CAJQZJ010000220.1:1826056-1845948 GCA_907164525.1 Lophiomys imhausi
TAAAACTGGCTGTGGAAGCTATCTTGAACATACTAGAGACCATGTGTGTATATCCTATTATGATATCACATTCAAGGAGAGATGATCCTGAAACTAGGAGAAGAATGAGCTGGAAGGGCTGGCTTGAGCCTCCTGTTATGTCATTGCATAGGTACTTCAACATAATCAGAAAAACATTGGCTATAGAGCCACAGTTAACAATGTGGTAACGTCTGATGAGGTCAGAAGAAGGATGTATTATTTACAAGGGCCATGGCTGCACTGAGCATGAACGAAAAGACAATGCAAGTGGTTTAACGGTGATGTATGTTTCATGTTTCAAATGTCTCAATTGACCAATTCTTTGTCCTGCTATAATAATGTGAGAAATCTTTTACAACTTTCTCTAAGATTTGGCCAAACACCTGTTTTGTCCTATTTCTAGGATTTTTCACTTTCAAAGAAAAAGAAATCTCTGCTTTTAGAATCCTGAGGACATACCCAGGATGCCTCCTAGAGATCCATTATACCAAACCCCGTGCAATCAAAGAGAATTTCTTTAATTGGGTACGTGGGTCATGGGCTATGACAAAGTTGATTAACAGTTGTCAGTTCTTGAACTTGCTAATGTGATCCACCCATCGCTCTGGCTGGGAGGGCTGGGGTGCTGAAAGGAGACACACAAAGTTCTAGGAGTCTGTCCCTAATTAACCCATCTACCCCAGGCTGTCACCCCTGTCTTCTTTCAATAGGGCTAGGATATCCATGGTTGTTTTAATATTATTCATATTGGTGGTTTTCTTGGAGAGGAAAGGGGGCTTCAAGATAGGGTTTCTCTATATAATAGCCTTGGCTGTCCTGGAACTTGCTCCTCTGTAGAACAGGCTGGCCTCAAACTCAGAGATCCACCTGCCTCTGCCTTCCAAGTGTTGGGATTAAAGGCATGAGACACCATGTCCAGCTATGTGATGGTGTAATTTTTAATCCCTTCTGTTGCCCTCCTTAACCCATACTAGAGGCTCAGTTTTTCTCTCCTCTTCCTCAGGGAATTCATTATCATTTTCTCTTTCCTTTACATTCAAGCCTAACTCCACATCACCATTAAGCCCCACCATACTAGTTCCAGCTTCAGGGACAGACAAGAGAGACTCTTTACTTATCTCCCTATCTAATCTTTTCAAAAACTAGAATTTGGGAATCCTTCCCTTTCATCTCAGACACTATCAGTTACTCCCTGGAAAGTTTAGATCTCCCCCCGTCCATGGGTGGTAGGACAGAGAACAGTGTGCAGCCCTGCAGAAAAGCCCTGCAGTCCACCAGAAAAGTCTTTTTCTCTCCCTCTGGTCCTGCCCTCAGATTTATCAAGGGTTCCCAGTGGTACTTTCTAAAAAAAGAACACGTGGCCCCCTAATCCTCATCAAAGGTCAGAAGGAAGAGTGTGTCTTCCTCCCTTTCCATTCTAGGTATTCTCTCTCTAAGGTGTCCCACTTTCCCACCCCGTAATGTCTTTGGAGTCTTTATATCCCTTCTGTGCCCCTGAGGGACTGTTGAGAAACTTTCTCTCCTTGGAACCATATACTCTAGTTGGTTTCCTTTGATCACCTCTTCTACCATGGCCGAGGTAACAGTCTTTTGTTCCTTTTCTTCCCTCTTCACAAACCCTTTTTGAGTCTCAATAGCTCAACAGACTTCTGGGTCTCACATCTGTCTTTGGAAATGTTTTGGTCTTTAGGCCAACCCTCTCTTATAAAGAGGCTTTTTTTTTCACTCCTCTGGATCTAGTGGAAAGCATTTTCTCATTTGTCTCCCTGGGCCTTTGTAAAAAGTTAAATGGAGATTCTTTTTCTTGCTGGATGTTAAACATCTCAGAAATATTTTTGTGACTTAGGGATCTGTTTTCCAATGTCCTGAAGAATTCATGTGGAAAGGTTTTGCACCTGAGCTCTGTCTTGGGATTATTAGCATCCCACTAGATCTGTATTTGGGGAATTTTGTTATGCCTTGGGACTCCTCTGAGATGAGGGTGTTGTCTTTCCTAGATAACCAAAACTGTTCTTCTAGTCATTCTCTCTCTTCCTGAGAAAGAATGGTCAAAATGAACCCTTTCTCAGCCCACATGTAAAAACCAGGACCCAGAAACCAGTCCAGTTATTCTGTAGACCCATGAGATCTTTCAAAGGGGACTTTGTGTCCTTCTTGAAACTTAACTTCAGTGTTAGTGAGCAGAGTGTTTACAAATCCACTCACTCCTTGTCCAGACTCCAAGAACGACCCCAGTGGAAATGATTTTGAGCTCTTTAGAGGGAAGGGGAAACTTTTTTATGTCTTTCTTGTACATTTCCAATTTCTTCCTGAGACCAGAGAAGGGGTTTGGAAGGGGCTGTTGGGCTGGACCCCTCCTCGCTGTGTGGTTCCTTGTGATCGGATCTCTCAGCTTCTTGCTCCTAGGTGTCCTTGCTGTCTGTCTGTTTTGAGTAACAAAATGATGTATTCTTGGGACCTTTTATATGGATCTCCTCACTTGGACGGGAATTAATTCTTTCAACTGGCAAAGGGCTTAATTTATTTCCTCTGGAGAGGAAATTCAGTCTTTAGCACAAAGTTGATATAGTCAATCCTTAGCCAAATTTTGCTCAAAAGACTGAAACTTAGGACTGGGTTCTCTTGATCAAATCAAACAATATTTAATAATTTTCTGTTTTTCTCTTCCCTTGGTTCAGGAGTCCTCTTCTTTAAACCTCAACATCCTCTCTAATGGACTATCAAGGAGACATCAGAGGGAGAATCCTCATTTCCCCTTTGGATTCCCAGGCCTAGAATTTTTATTTTGGCTGATCCCTGTGTCCAAGTTTCCTTTGTACTCCATGCCCCCCCACCACACCCATGGATTTGCCCACCTGTGGCAATGCCCTTCTTTAGGAGAAAGACCAGCCCTGTCTCTGACCTCCTGGGAGTTAATCTCTCTTATTGGCAGTATCTTGGACTCTCCTCAGATAGTCACACACTCTCAACCTCCAAAATTGCCAACCACTTAGGCAGGATTTAATATTCTATCTTGGTTTGTGTGTGAGGTTGTCTGATTTCTGTGGAAATGCCCTTTCTTCTTGAGTCCTCTGCTATTGGTTTTCTCCTCTCAGAATTGCCTTGGGTCTTTTCTCGAGGGTTGTGGAGAGACCAAAGTCAGGCAGCGCTAGTGCTACCCAGAGGTACAAGGGACATATCTCCAGCTCTCCCAGAGACCGAGGTGTTGTCTCCCCAAATACAGAAATCCTACAGAGCACACAATTCATAATAAATTTAAGAGACTTCACAGAGCAAAAATGTAGTAGTTTCAGTTTCTGCAGAACTTAGTACCAGCCTTAAAACAAACAACCCCCCCCAAAAAAAAAGTAGAGGTGAGGGATTATGGTGGTGTGTGCAGTGATTGAGGGCACAGAATGGCTTTTATAATCTGGAAGGTCCCTTCCTCTTTTTCCTCATTGGCTGAGTAATGGGGTGTCAGTAAAAGTTTTACACATCAAATGCCACACACATTTGCCTGTGTCTCAACACAGACCGTGAGTGAGCTCATCTGAACATTTTACATTCTGTCTAAAACTCCTCAGGAGCATGGATTGTATCAGTTTGTAATCCAATAGGCAAGCTCACTCTTAAATAATAAGATTCCACTCCAAACTCTTCATTTAGATAGGGGTAGCTAGACTAGCAGTCACCAGCAGGGTTCTAGCATTTTCTATGCAACTAGAGCCGCACTTCAAGGCACTTTTGTCTTGAAGATGGACCATCACATCTTATTATCGGTTACACACGGTGTCGTAATCACCAAAACATGGCATTGGCACAGCCAGACACATAGAGCATCGGAACAGAATAGACACAGCCACCCACTCTTTGACAAAAGTGTAAAAAGTATACATTGGGGAAGAGAAAGCCTCTTTGTCAAACAGTGCTGATAAACCTGGATACTCATCTGTAAAAGAATAAAACTAGATCCATAGCTCCCATTCTTTATAAAAAAAAAAAAAAAGATGGATCTGGGGAGGACCTCTTGTGAGACACCATTGAAACTTGGTGTGGCAAAGAGTGTGGCAGAGCAGGGTGACAAGAGAGGCCAGACATTTTGCAACGTTATACTCTCACAAGAGACTAAAATAGTCTTACAGGACAAGAGATTAGTGCCTCCTAAAGGTCCCAGGGGCACCAAGGAATTTGGGTTACCTTTGTGGGTTCTTAGTTTCACTGAAAAAAATAATTTTAAAATGGACTCAGAAGGAAGCTTGAGGACCATTTCATTGGAATTTGAGAGAAAATCAGCAGGGCAGACAAGCTGCAGATCTTGGGAGCTTTGGGAGGTAGGAGATGAAGAGGTCAGGCCTTCTGTTAGGCTGAGCTACGAGGGTTGCAAGCATCGCAGAAAGGGAGTCTTTAGAAAACAGTGAGAAAGGCCAGCATGTCAGGGCAAGCACACTTAGGATTTTGGATGGTATCTGAAGAAGAGATGGAATGGGAAAAGGAAAGGTAATACTTTTGAATTACAGCTCAGAAAAGCGGGCAGGCTTAGCAGTCACTGAAAAAGCTGCAAGCAACTGCCTCAAAGGAGGGGCTGCTGCGGAGATGCATGAATACATTATCTCATTAATTATTCCTTCCATCTCCTTAGCATGTCAGGTGAGTCAGCTTTCCTGAGGAGTGGTCTCCTGGCCAGGTGATTGGCAGGCCCATTTGGGACTAGCTCTTTTTTTTTTTTTTTACTTTATTTTTTATTTCTTCAAGTTACATCTCAATTGAAATCCCCTCCCTACCCCGCCTCCAGTCCCACCCTCCCACCCTCTTCCGCCTCAACCCACCCATCCCCTTCCTTTTTTTTAAGTTTAAGATATATCATTTCCCCCCAACAGCTCCCCCTTTCAGTCCAACAAATGGCTCTTGCTCTTATAATAATAAATACAATACAAAACAACAGAGGTAATTAGGCCAAAATTATGAGAGTTATATGGCTTGGCATACAATCCCAATGTCCAGTCTATATGTATTTGGCACCTGACTTCAACATTCTACTGTCGACCTATCTCCATGAGTTTAAAGTTCTATATCCAACTCAACTTTCATCACAATTTAAAAAGCATCTTCTTAGAACACCCTCTTGATTCCCAAACAACTCAAAATTTAACTATGAGACTCTAGCTATCTATTCTTCAACCACCTCAGAGACCTGAGAGGGACAAATATATCTGATTATATAGGAAGTGCAGGGCTGCAGCTTCCCGAACTAAGAAATGACATACCAGTGGCTGCCTGGACAGCTCCCATTTTCTCTCCATACATTACAGCATCAATCTTCAGTCATTTGGCCCCATTTCTCTGACAGACATTGATTGTAGAGCAGGGGATATGAAGGACTCAGGGCTGGAGAGATGGCTCAGCCGTTAAAGGCTAGGCTCACAACCAAATATATAAGGGTGGGACTAGCTCTTAGTGGAGGACACAATAGCGGAGGACACTACTCTAATCTTTGGGGTCAACCAGAATGTTATATCTACACCTAGGGCTAGAGGTAGAAGTCAGATTCCACTCTTCTGACCAGGAGAAAGTAGCCTTCTCTCAAAGGGCCCCAAACAAAGCTCCAGCATCTCCTGCCTTTCCATATGATAAAATGAAAAGTGAGGTCCAAAGTGAGAGAGCCCATCCATAAGGGCTTCCAAGCCGGCGAAAGTCTTGTCTAGCTGCCCAACACCACCTCTTTCATCGCTATTACATTGGCAATTGAATCTCAGCATGAGTTTTGCTAAAGAAAAACAATAGCCAATGGATGAACAAAGCAGGTTTTTTGACAACATTGTTTATCAATAAAAACTAATGAACATTGTAGTCTACTAGAAAGTTGAAAACATACCATGCAAGCCACCCATCTTATTTCTGGTGATATATCTTAGAAAACCGAAAGTAATGTCTTAAAGAGATACCTGAGCACCTATGTTCATGCCAGCACTATTTGCAGCAGCATACCATTGTCCACCAATAGAGGGTGGACATGCTATGTGGGTATGATACACACAGCAGCAAAACATTCTTCCCCATCTATGTCTTCCTGACCTCAAGAGCTGAGGGAGTTCCCACTTTTTCCTGGCAGTTGCAATTGTATCCACCCATTTTTAGTTTTATATATTGTACATAAAAATTCTCATAAAACTTACTGTTTTTCTACTTGGGGAAGTTGACCTCATACCATGAGTTCTCTTCATGGTATGAAAAATGTTTAATTTTGTAAATGTTCAAGGGCCATTGAACAATGTAATATTTCCTGACAAAGCACAATATACATGAATTCTTTAATCCCTCTTCAAATGCTTAAAAATCTTTACATTTAAAGGCTTATAAAGCAGTTCATGTTGGGAGGTGATGTACTCCCTCAGGTCTTCAGAAATCATGATGGTTCTACCCACCTCCCACACGACATTCAGTTACCTGTTTTGTGTCCTCAATCCCTTTTACCTGCCTTATGTATCATAAATTTATTTTTAAATGATTTGGTTTTAGGGACTGAAAATAACGAATGTTCTATGTCCTTAATTAAAACAAACATTACATGAAATGATTTCAAATTCTTTTATAAAGGAAAAGCACCTATGGAGTAGCTGTTTTCAATTCACATGGCATAAAACTCCTTTGAAAAGAGAACATAACTTGCAGATAAAGCAAGCAAGAGTTTGTGTGGGACATAGTCACTATCATGACTGTAGTAGGGCAACAAACAGAATTGCATACAACTGTTAAGAGTGGTCCATCCACAGGGTTAATACCCACAATGGAGTGAGCAGCACTGTGCACCTATGTGTATGGAGGGACAGAAAACAAAGGTGAGAAGGAAAGACACTTGGTGGTAGTTATTCTGGGACAGACACAGGCAAATGTGACATTTTATCTAAATTTCTGCTGGTGTTTTGACATTTACATAAAACTCTCTAATCATTTGTTATCATTAATGTCCACCATCTCCAGAGGTGTTCTGTCCCTTTGGTTTAAATGGAGCAGGGGGGTGGTGGTGGCCCTGGGGAACAGGTGCTTCTGGTGAGCTCTCAGCATCTTACACAGACAAGCTTGGTGAGTTCACACTCCTTCCCTCACCGTCTTTGGCATCCCCAAACCTCCTCCTCTGGTGGCCACGTTCTACACTTTCTCTTCATAGGACTTATCCAATCTCATCCTTTCCCTTAATTTTTTGATAATAAGCAGTGATCTACACCAAAGTTACCTTGAAAGTTTTCAAAAACAAAATAGTATTAATCTGCAAAGTATTAAGGGAAAAAAAAGCATGCTAAAAATTATCACTGATACAATCCAGTGTTTCTGGGGCATCCGTATTCCTTCTCCCTGGGCTGGGGAATGGGGTACCCACAGACCAGAGCAAAGCTAAAGTCCAAGATCAAAGAACGCCCCTCCTCTGGAGTTCAATACCACGAAGGATTTTCACAAGAACCTCTGTGTTTCCAATGGGGTGCGTGTGTGCACCCTCTACTTCTACCACCCCCACACTCCACAGCCTATCATAGCTAATGCAGATCTGAAAACACAGGCAAGGCTTCTTCTAACTCAGGCACTGACTGCATAGCTTGGTATGGGATGGGCACAGACCTGCAGAATTGCCAGCTTTTGGCCCTCTGCTCCTGAAGCTGGGACAGGGGGGCATTGCAAAGGATCAGAATCTGCTCCACCAGCCTTTTTCCTGGTTCAGAGTCCCCTGCTTCCTGCACAATGGAGCTTCCTGTGTGAGGAATGCACTTCATAGTTGAAAACAAATGCTGGAGGATCCAGAGAACTTGTGCCCAAAGCACTTTTGTTTGTCACTTCTCTTTCATTTACTGTGGGGTTCTAGATGTGCTTTATCCCTCTTTCCCTTAGGGAACTGTATTATTTATAGTTTTGGAGGGTCTCTGGAGGAAAACCATGAGGCCAAGCCCTGATTTTACAGATGAGGTCACTGAAGGGCAGGGAAGCCAAGGGGCCTTCTCAGAGCCAGGGAGTTGATCAGAGCTAAGCAACAGCCAATGTGCTGCATCTGTCTTCCACATGTGCACATGAAGGTTACCAGAGCGGGCACATGCCTCAGGTTCTCAGTATCAACCCAATCTCACATATTCTATCCCACAATTACAAGATTCTCATGTCTTTTATGGAACTGTATACTCACTCTAAGACAGTGATGAGATCTCTGTTGATGAAATCAAAGGTTCAGCTCCCAAGTTCTAGTGCTAAAACATTTTCAGGCCTTGAGTTATTATTTTTTTTTTGTTGGCTCTCTGAAGAAAACTAAATCTCTCCAGACAACTCCTACACACAGCTGTCTGCATATAGCTTCTGGGGTTTTACAGAACACATACAGCCCAACAGTATCTACACAGTATGGCTTCATAGCCCCAGATCGAAAGGCAGCTGGCCAAAAGCTGCTGGGTCTGAGCTGGACCGTGAAGTTACCTTTTTCCTCTATGTTTGGAGAAAATGGCCTCTATCCCAGATGTTGTGGCTATAGGGAGGAAGCTGGAAGTGCTGTGACTCGGACCTGTCTGTTAGAAAGCTGGAAGCATTCCCCCTTTCCCAAGTACTCCACCCTTGGGGTGCAAATATAACCCAAAGCCATCCGGCGAGACAGAGAACCACAAACCACATTACGGAGGGGCTGTCTTTCTCACAAGGGTAGTCCGGGTTCTCCAAGGTACCTGAGATCAACTGCTCTGCCATTTAAACCAAGAGTTGGCAACAGTCAACAGGCTGTCATGATGGGCTGACTGTACTTGACATGACACAGCCTTCAAAAGGATTTGCTCACATGCGATGTTCTGAGAGCCAGCCTGATGGCTCATGGCAAGATGCAGTCTTCCTGCTGTCTACCCGCATCTCACCTCCCTGCTTCATTTTCCTTCATAGCCCTTACCACAATCTACTCCCAGATAGGTGAACCTTTTCTCTCCAGGGCAAGGTAGCAAATATTTTGGGTTTCATGAGCCAGAGGATTCCTTGGTCCACTTCTCAGAGTCCCCAAACAACCTAATGAAGAGGCATGTGTAGGACTGACTTCCAATAAAACTTTATGGAGACACTGAAAAAAAGCAGTAGAAGCGTCAGTATTGGCAGCAGGGATGTTATCATCAGCCACTCACCATAGGCAAGGAGAGCAGGAGCAAGCCAGTCCCTCCGGCCAGAAGGACCTCAGTAATAAACGCTATACACTGCTTACCCTTCCAGATTGGAATGATTTACTCTCAGGGACTGCATAGCTAGCGAGCTATTCCAAGCTTGCCCATGAGGAAACAAACAGAAGATCAAAATGTTTAGGAGACTGTTTCGCTCTTCCAGCAAAGTGGCAAAACCTGAAGGAAGAGAGACTTTTGTCCTAAGCCCTGTACTTTACCAACCAATCCACACACAGCTTTCTCTCAGACCTGTTGTGAACAGAGTAATGGAACTCTAGCCTCTTTTCTGGTGCTGGCCTCTTTGAGCCTCAGGAAAAGTTTTTAAAGAGCAAAATCAAGAAGAGCATGAAACAAGGCTCCCCCAAGCCTGCCACTCTCTTTTGGGCTCCTTAGAGATCTTAGGGTCATCCCAAAGACAGGCTATATAGTTGCTCATCTTCTTCAGCCGCCCCTGGGCTGAGTCAGCAAAGTGAGTGGCTTAGATCCACTCTCATGAACACACAGCTCCACAGTTATTCCCAATCCATGGTGTCATATAATCATTAAAATGTCCATACTTTGGCACCAAGAAAAATTTTGAAAGAAAAAAAAAGAAGAAGAACCTTATTATTGGATTCGAAAGGACCAAGGAGAGGTGTCATTCAAAGTGCTAAAAAGACAGAACTTCTGCCCAGATCTTAGTGAGTAGTGCTAGCTGGGGAGTTGAGAGAGCAAGCAAATGGACTTTACTTATTTGTAAAGCGACACCGTGACAACAGAGGAAGTCCATGGATAAAACAGAGACTTCAAACATGATCTCAATGACTCTTTTCTGAATGTTTGTAACCAAACTCAAGCAGGTCACACTACCAGTTACCATGGGTCTTGGCACATGGACACCAGCATGGCACATGGAGCGACAACATTGGGTGTGGTTGTGGACGAAAGATAACGGAGCCTTGCCACATGAATGTCAGCTTTTAGGGCAGACCCTCCCCCTCACCCCCAGAGGACAGCTGAAAGTGTTTTCTTCTCAGGGAGAAGTGAGCAGAATCAACACACTGCAGTGGAGACATGGAAATAGCTCATTATGGTGAGCTGGAAGGTCTAAGGAATCAGACAAACCAACAAGCTTCCTTATTTCATAAAAAAAGATCACAAGAAGTCCACGAGTTCAGGTCCCACATTAACCAGCAAGTTCTTCTCCTCGTAGAGTGGCAGACACCAAAACAGAGAGAATGAGGACCCCAAAGATGCGGTCATAGGGATTTGAGAAGTGCAGTCATTTTCATTTGTCCTGAGATAGTCAGTCTCAGGCTTCTGTATACTTCAGGCCTGGCTTCTGATCAAAAAACTCTCCCTTAAGCAGGATGTAGGAGAGGTTGGGGAGGCAGACACTCAGGGAACAGAAGATGTGTTTCGCTTTAGTTATCTGGTCCCTTCCCTAAAGAGGGGGTGAGAGTGAGTTTTGGTAGCAGAGTGTGAGACCAACTCAAAGACTCGGGGCACCAGAGAGATGGCTGTGAAGAATGAAATAGCATTAAAATGGGAAGAAAGAGGCTAGGACACAGATCTCGAAACCTCGGAGCAGTAGAGGGCAGGCTTCTAAGAAGATTCCAACAAGCCCAAGGGCATCTTTTTCAAAGAATGTGGCCAAACCTTAAAGCTTGCTGGCTGGGATCCTGTATTGTACTTGTGAATTCAATGATGTCAAAAGTTAAAACATAACCCTCCCTAAAGAATGAGGAGAAAAATGCGGGCCCAGGCCATCGGCGCACCCCATGAGAGCGGCTCAGACTGGGGTTCAGGGCGGGGGGGCATATTCTGCACTTAAATTAGAACTTGGGACTGTTTTTGCCCAGTTAAGAGAACATCACACGAATCAGAAGGTTGGTGTACAGGGAGTGGAACCGATGCCTGTATTTTGTGTTTCCTCACACAACCTAGAGCAAGTTGTGGGAATAAGTGAGTTATTTCTTTTGGGGGGGGGTTGAGTAGTAGACACACCAGAATCCCTTCTGCAGTGACCAGTGACAGGTCCCTAAAGCAGGACCCAGTAAAGATGCACAAGGCCCACACTGGTGAACCATGGGTTGCTAAAGTGGCCCTATCTATCTTTCCTCTAGAAGAGGAAACCGGGAGGTATGTGCAAGTCTGCTGAGAATCTCAACTTTTTAGAGAGGTCAGTGTGAAATCAAGGCACCTTCTGGGAAGCTGGCCCTCTGATGGGTGCCATTCCTTTTGAAGGCCTTTTCTGCATCCTAAAAGTCTTTGTTTTTCTTTTTTTCTTTTCTTTTGGTGCTAAGATCTTTTTTTTAAACAATAAAATGAACTATTGAATTCCCTATGTTACGCCCACGATGTATCAATATTTTTTTTTCTTTTAAATTTTTATTTGTCCATGAAGTCTAGTCTGGGACTAACCAAGCTGGCTCTCAGTATTCTCAACTGATTTCTGAAGTTTCACAAAGGATCAGGGAAACAGGGAGCAGGAGACACTTGACAATTTCTCTCATTCTGACATCTTGGCCTTTTGTCACATTTCTCGTAGCTAATGGGTTTTCTGTGCAGAGGATTGGTTTGAGAATGTCTTCTAGTGCAACTGAGGCCTTCAGATCTAAACAGTTTCCCTCAAGCATTGACAAACTCTTCCAAGAATTCTTCTCCCCACCTGGTGCCACAGATAATCCTTTATCTTCTTATTGTTTCTAAAAAAACAAAAAACCCTTTCCTTGCTTGGCTCATTGTTTTTTCTAAAATGATGCATGCAAGCAGACAGATGCTGTTTGTTGGGTCATTTCTTCTTTACAGGTACTAGGGGGCGCTATAGAGATTCAGAGGGGGAGTCAAGGGAAGAAGCCCTAGAGACAATTTGTTCATCTACTTGAGGAGAAACCCATTTTACCCTCCCATGCACCTCCCCATCCAGGGGCCCATCCACTCTAGCTGTGTTGGGAAACTCAAGTCAAGTTATAGTCTTGCTGACACCTTCAAGTCTCTCCATAGGAACAAGTGATATCCAGAGACATCAAACCCCAGGGAGATGTTACTGATCCAGTTGTCTGGATGTATGATCTTGTTTCTTAGAGAGCCTTCCCTGGGCACTGCCTTGACTGTGGGTGCACTGCGTGTAAGTCTACAAGGCAGATACAACACAAAACTTGTCCCTTTCAGAAGCTTGACCCTTAACAGCCCCTGCACACAGTTCCCATCCAATCCCTGAAATAGTCTGTAAGTCTCCAAGGGCCTCACAATAGCACCTTGTGTCCTAGGACTTACATAAGATGAAGCTGGGAAAGCTGTTTATTCCCTACCACAAATTTGACTCTAATAGAACACTCTTATCTCTATGCCAGAACCCCAAGGACAAAGCCCATTGTCCAGGGGTCCATCTATATCCGATGGAGTATTAGAGGCCCTGAAATGACTCCAAATATATACACATTTTCTTTCTTTCTAGAATATTTTCTTCTGCATTAGGTTAAATTGGTTATTTTCTGATTTTTGCGGGGGGGGGGGGATATTGAAACTTTTTAAAAATTTTCTCCCCCCCCTGCTTTCATTTAGGAAAAAACTAGAATGACCCAAAGAGAAGGGTTGAGAAGAAAGGTCTGATTTTGTGGTCTACAGAACAGGCAGGGGACAGAATAAGATAGCAAAGTGACAGCTTGAACCTCTGTCCCTCAGGTACCTTTTAATAAGGGAGTGAAATCATGGGATGTTTATAATTCTGTTCCCTGTTTTACAGAATCCAAAGTGACCCTGGTTTCTACCAGGGTTGTCAGACATTGAAGTTGACACGTGTCACTGGACTTATAGCCTCTGTAAAGATAAAATTGAGCCTCATTTAAAGTACACATCATCATTAGTCCCCTTCCTTTACACACACACACACACACAATCTTGAGGTACCTTTCTGGCTAGAGCCTTAATCTCACACCAACCAAAAGCCATCCATATGCCAGACATTATGCCTTTTCTCCAACAGAAAACATCAGGCTACTATCATGGTCACTGCAGCCTTCCTTGGGAAAGAGTTTAGGAGAATAAACAAACAAAAAAGAGAAAATCGGCAGCTATATCCATGCCCCCTTTGGTGAATACTGTAGAGTGATCTCCTAAAGAATAGCTGTGGGTCATTTCAAGAGAGGAAGAGCTAGAACATGAATTCTCTGGGCTCAAGATTCATATCTCAAGAGATCATGGTGGAGCCAGTGGAGACACATAAACTCCAGAGAAGTCTATAGTAGACCCTGCTCCAAGGCCAGGTGGTTAGAGATGCCACCTACCAAAGAAGTCACATGTCCCAAAGCAGAAGAGATGAGCCTCAAAACCTAACCATGAGCTGGAGACTTCAGAAGAGATACCAGCTCTTCTCTGAGAAAGGAGAATGTGTGGGTCCCCATCAACTTTGGGCAATTCACCCCATCCCAGGGTGCAGATGGTAGGCAAAGCTCAAAATCACAGGTCTCTCTGACCCTAGTACCAAGTATCTGATCTCTTGCCAAGAAAACTTCAAGCAGATATTATGGGTAGGAGAGGGAGACACCTTAGCTGAGCATGGAAGAAAGAGATTAAAGGGGAGGTAAAAGAGCAAGAAAGCCTTGTTACACATTTAATGTTAGAACAGTTCAGGGCATGGGGTGGGTGCTCCAATCATGCTCTTGGAATACCCCAAATCAGGCATGGAAAATTGCCCATAGTCTGTATTTCTGGGTTTCCCTCTTTCTAGAAAAGGACAATCTATAAATCCCTGGAAATCCAGGCAACATTCTTAGTGTCTAATACACTCTTCTTGGGCAGTAGGCTGAATGTCAAAATGAGGAATGGTGGGTCTTTTTTTTTACCTTGGTGTGTTATGCTTGGCAGCTCTCCAGGGCTTTGGCAAGTGAGACCAAGGCAAAACATGAAGGCACTTACTGAGTAAATGGAGACCTTGGGAAGTACTTCAGCATTGATGAGAGGCATGGGGTAAGCAGGGCGTAAACCACACTTCACAGAAGCTCAAGAGAAAAAGCCCCTCTATCTATGGCCCGACAATGCCAACAGTGGGAGGGAGTGGTGTATAGAAAAGGAAGCAGAGTGAGAACCCCTCTCCACGATTCTGGAGTCATTCCAGACATGCCCCTGTGATAGCAGGAAAAGCAGGGATCCCAATCCTCCCTCAAGCAGCAACTGAGGAAGGCAAGCATGGAAGGTTTCTTGTTGCATATTTTCTACTTAGGTAGCCTCTTGCAAAGGAGACTGGAGCCTGTTATGTCAGGCAAACTAATGGGGCAGGGTCCCCAAAAGAAGCCTGCTCTGGAAACTGCTGACATCATGAGTTACCCCTGGCATACAGCACCCAGCCTTCATAGACTGTAGGGCATATTGTGGGAACAGCTGTCAATGGAAGCCAGGAGATGCCATCAACAACAAAGGGGACAAGTTCCACAGAAGATGGGACCAGGACCTGCAATTTGGTGGTGAAATGTCTTTTATTAAATTTTGCTAATGAGCCCCATTTGCATGCGTCAATTCTCTGACTAGATGCTGATGCTGTAGAGGTGGAGGAGATATAATCCCTCCTCCTGTAACACCCGGGCATATATGAGGACAAGGCCTCTGGTCCAGCAATCCAAAAACATCCAGCTTGCACTTTTGGTCAAGCCAGAGACATGCCAAGGGTCTGAATCTTTAGCCATTACCTACTTCTGATGACTACTGAGATGGTCCCTAGAGTTGTCTCAACCAACAGGTGATTGTTGACCCAACTGTTGGATGATTGACATCAGTCTCTCTGTGATAGGAAAGCAGACAGAGCGACATGTCTGATGAAAGGACAGCACGACTGCAGGTGCATTGTTGTGATCCCCACCATGTGTAGGACACCCTCAATTCACAATTCCGCAAATTCTTAAGCAGGAGACTTAAAAGCAGGGAGTGGGGCTCATTAGTCTTTCCCACTTTGTTTCTGGCCTCACTGCAGAGTTGGGGTCTCAATGCTTGCAGATTGAGCATTAAAGCAGAAGGGCGCAGAAGGAGGGGGCAGAGAGTAAAAAGAGAAACAGAGGCAAGGCCTGTTCCTGTCGAAGGGCTTTTCCTGACTCTGGCATTGCTTTCTCCTTATTCTTGCTTTTATCCTTCTTTCAGGGCCTACTTTGCTCTTCAATTTTAGTGTCACTTCAACTTATCCTGGAGTTCCCCTCCCCCTACTTATTTCTTGCCTCTATTTGCTGGCTACAGGTTTGTAACTATGTCTTCCTTATTCTTTGCATATCTCATCTGTCTCTCTGATGTTTTCTGGCTTGATCAATTATTTTGTATCTTGTGGTTTCCTTGTTTTCTTTTCAGTAAAAGGGGCAGAACCTGGGGGGGGGGGGAGAAGGTGAGTAAGATAAACATATCCTCAGTATTTTCCATGGGACAAGCTATCTCCCCATTTCCCCATATGCTGCCTCCTCACTGGGTCAGAAGAGACCATATGTGGGAGTGGAGAGATAGCTCAGCTGGCCAAGTGTTTGTGGTGCCAGCATCAGGGACCCGAGGGCCCATCCCCAGAACCCACATAAAAAGCTGAGTGTTACAGTGTGCACCTATAGTCCCAGCATTGTGAAGCAGAGGAAGATCTCTGGAGTTTGCTGACCAATCACTGTAGCCCATGGGTGAGCTCCAGGCTCCATCTCAAAAAATAATGTGGGGAAACAATTGAAGAAGACACCCGATATCAACCTCTGATCTCCATATGCACACATGTACATGTGCCCCCCCCCCGCATGAAGTGATCATTCTTGTGACCTGCCCCATCTCCATCTGCCTCCATCTGATTGCTCTTCAGAACTACCAGCTACTGGAGGACAATCTAACCTTGTAGATCCACCCAACTTCCTGTCCCCTTCTGCTTCATCTTAAAAGAAGCAGCCCCAGGCCTTATCATTGAGCAACCGAAGGGACACTTTTCATAAAAGCCAAGAGATTCCCTTATAGTCTCTTCCCTAGAAGCTGGTAGCTGAAGGCACCAAATGCCCCTAACTAGCCTTCATTTAGAGGCTACTACACAATTCCCTAAGGTCCAACCTCACCCTTGGACCAGTTACATTACATCCAAAGAAGCTCACATGGCAGGGGCATGTCTCCCTCATCTTTTCCCAGCCTCAGGAAATACCTGGCTACCATAAGTTATCTCTGTTGAAAGGATACAATCGCTTCCCTAAAGACATTCTAGTATGAGTTCATTTTTTAAAGCACTGCAAAGTGTTAGGGAAAGAGCATTTGCTTTTGGTGCAGAACAAGGGGTAGGCAGCAGGCAGGCAGTCAGGCAGGCAGGCAGGCAGGCAGGCAGGCAGCAGGCAGGCAGGCAGGCAGGCAGGCAGGCAGGCAGGCAGGCAGGAGGCAGGAGGCAGTCAGAGGTGGTGGCTTCTGGGCTTAAGGGGTGAGGTTTTGTGATGGACCTGAGGCTCAGACCATCTGAGAGTGGGGAGGGTTCTGAGGAGGCTTGTGGGGGGGGCAGTCTGAGGAAGAAGAAGCACAAAAAGGCCTTTCCTCTCTTCAGAATCCTGAATCTAATGGGAAGGTAATGAAAATGTCCCTTAGAGTCACTTGGCTGGTGATTTCTGCTGTTTAGATTTAGCCCCTGCCAGGGAATTAATGCAATGGATTTCAGACAGATTCTCTGACCTTCTCAGATGAAACTTTAGGGGTTTGCCCTCCAGAAGAAATTCTTATAGTGGTTTGAATGAGAAATGTCTCATTGGTTATTTATACACTTGGTTCCCAATTGGTGGCACTGTTTGGGGGAGGTTTAAGGAACTGTGGCCTTACTGGAAGAAGCATGTCACCAGAGCCAGGCTTTGAGAGCTTAAAGCCTCATGTCTCTCCAAGTTCAGTCTCTCTCTCTCTCTCTCTCTCTTTCTTGTTATTGAAAATGTGAACACTCAGCTTCCAATGCCTGCCATCATGGCTACCACCTGCTGCTGTGCCTCCCTGCCATGATGGACACATCCCTCTGGAACTGTAAGCCCGAATAAACTCTTCCCCCTCCATAAGTTGCCTTGTTTATGGTATTTTGTCACAGCAACAGAACTAATACACTCCCTTCTCTGTATCTCTTGCTTATTCTTTCTCTTGGCCTCTGAAATTGTGCTCAACTTGCAGCTCTAAGAACCAAAGAGGAGAGGAAACAATTCTCATTAGAAACTCTCCATTCAAGCTGCAAATGACTCTAGCAGACCCTCTGTCCTTTCAAACTGGCCTCACAACTTGTTGTTTTGGGCTTCATCCAAATCTCATCACTACTTATGATCAGGTAGGTGTCTTTATTCATGGTGGCTTTTTGACTTCCTTTCAGAGAAGGACATTCAGTTACCACAAGATTCTTGAGAGGCTGGCTGCTTCTCAGATCCAATGTCACCTTCTCTAGTTCTGGTTTCTGGACCCTCCACCCCCATTCCATCAATAGTCTAGATTTCTGCTCACACCCAAATCCATGATTCCAAGGGTCTATGTGAAGGGCACTTCAGACATTGTGAGATAATCTTCAGAGATTCACATAGTTCTTAAAACAGTTGAATTCTAAAGTCAAAATCCCTTATCCTATTTAAAAGTGAAGTCCTTTGTACCAATGGGTAAGAAACTGAGGTCAGAAGTTAAACATCAAACCAATCATAGTCTTGACTGAGTGGCGGGGAGAGGTATGTGGTGGTGGCATTGTTTTATCTGAAGCACAGAACATTTCACCGGGACAGTGGGAGGACAGAAAGGAAGTGAGATAGAAGATACCCATGGGCATGTGTGGCCAGTGAGAGCACCGAGGAGACAGAACAGAAGACACTTCCAGGCTGGGTTTCAAAGGCAGCTGGGGAACCAAGGCTGTCTTCTGATGGCTCTGGCCTGTACTGGAAAATAGTAAATCTGCAACCTGAAGACAAGGAGCTCCCTGAAGAGACAAGGAATTGTCTTTGCCGAAGACATACTTCTTGGGAAGCATTTTAGTGTAAAATAAAATAGAAGTCTTATTTACTTCCTGTGGTCTATGTCTCTTGCAGAATTCTTGCCCCCCTCACATGGTCTACTCACTCACTCTACAATCAGCATTGTCTTTTAAGCCATAGCCACTTCTATAGTAGAATGTGGGCTCAGTTCAAGTTCTCAGCTACCACAGCTTTCTGAGTTGCCAATTAGATTCTGTTTTCTAGGGGGTCCCCATTCAGGTAGGAGGTCCCTTAAGAACTTAATTTTCTGTGCTAGCCAGTTTGAACCAACTCTAATTCACAAAATAGACACTTCTAGAAGAGACCACTTTCTTGAGTCTGGGTCTGAGAGATTGTCAGAATTTGAGGGCCTGTGCACTAACAAGTTCTCGGATACTCCTGATGAAAGCCTTAAATTTCCCTAGGGGTCTTAGGGCTTCTAGACAGTGGTGCTGGGTATGGCCATCCACGCAGCAAGAGCAGGCTGACAGTTCATTCTCATTTTAAACCTGATTGCAATCAAATTACCCCCAAGCATGCCTCTCTCTCTCATGGAGCCCAGCCCTCATGGACTGGGTTGAGCGGCAAGACGACCAGAGAAGACTGAAGAGCCTCAAGGGACTTGAATCAAGTGCAGAAGTGGCTAAGTGGCTTGGAGTTGTGTCTGGCACCAGACCAGGCCTTCCCAGTTATCCAGGAAATTTCTAGAAACTGTTCCTTCCGCCGTTTGTAATGTCTGCAATATTTTCCCTTCCTCCAACAAACTCAGGTCTCTATCTTGTCTCTTCTTACTCTGAGCACTTTTTTTTTAAGGGAAAATGTATAATGCCATAAAAGTTACCATTGTGACATTTAGTATATTCACAACTTGAGGATCAGCCTCCACCAAGTTCCAAGTTGTCTTCACCATTACAAAGGGAAATTCAGCAGACTTTGGTCCTTCATGTCCCTCCCCAAACAACCCACTTCTACAACTATTGAGTCTCTTCCAGTGCCCACGGATTTTCTTATGTCACACATTTCACAAAGTCGAGCCACTCAGTATGGCCTTCTGAGTCTGACTTCTGTAACACTTCTGAGCTTTATGCGTGTTATAACCATTTGTTAGTGTGCATGCCGTTGTGTTTGGTGAGGATCCAGATGTGTCATATTTGGTTTACCTGTTCATTCACTGATGAACAGCACAGCTGCTTCTGCTTTTTGACTAGCACCAATACTGTTTCAGCTCTACACTTCTGCACATGCATTTTTGTTTGAATGCCTGCTTTCAGCTTTGAGGGAGAGGCCAAGTGACAAAAGTACATGGACCGTCACACTGTGATGTTCTGTTCAACTTACTCCAGACACTCCCTCGGCCTTTTGGTCACATTTGCTGCCACTTTGCTTTTATGCTGCCTTCTGCAAGGATCCCTGTTTCTTTACAGCTTCCCAAACACCAACCACTCTCCGTTTTTGCTATGGTTGTCTTAGCAGAAGTGAGGTGCTAATCCTCTGCTTTTCTTTTTTTTTTTCTTTTTTTTTTTTTTTTTTACTATTTTATTTCTTTATATGATCGTGCTGGATTTTTTTTTCCAGCTTCAAAATTTTTCTTTTTTTTTTCTTCAAGTTACATCTCAGTCGCAAACCCTTCCCTATTCCCCCTTCCTGTCCCACCCTTCCACCCTCTTCCCCCCCAACAGCTTCCCTTTTCAATCCAACAAATGGTTCTTTCTCTTATAACAGTAAATTCTATACAAAACAGCAGAATTAACTATGCCACATTTATGAGAGTTAAATGGCCCAGTATACCTTCCCAATG
>CAJQZJ010000220.1:1846348-1880443 GCA_907164525.1 Lophiomys imhausi
AACTCAAAATTTAGCTATGAGACTCAAGCTGTCTATTCTTCAACCACTTCGGAGAGCTGAGAAGGATAAATATATCTGATTATATAGGAAGTGCAGGGCCTGCAGCTTCCAATTCTAAGAAATGACAAACCAGTGACTACCTGAACAGTTCCCATTTTCTCTCCATACATTCCAGCATCAGTCTTCAGCCTTTTGGTCCTGTTTCTCTGACAGACATTTACTGTAGAGCAGGGATTAAGTTGTTAAATAATCCTCTGCTTTTCATTCGCATTTCCACAAAGACTAAAGACAAGGAACACTTAAATGGTTTTGGCCCTTTGAATGTCTTCTTTGGAGAAGTGCTTGAGGTTTCTCCTGTTGAATTGTAGAAGTTCTTTAGGCCTTCTGGAACCAGACTTATCAGACATATGATGAGAAAATTGCTGTAGGCATTGCCTTTTCAGGATGTCCAGGACATCCAAAGTTTAAAGTTTGATATTACTCATTTTAAAACAATCATTTGGGATTTGGTGTCATATCTAAGAAACCACAAACAGGTCCAAACCTATAAGATTTCCAGGATATCAGAAATGGTTTTAATGCTGTATCCACAGCATTGATACAGATTGAGTTTTGTACATGATGTTCACTATTAGTCTAGTTCCTCTTGGCCCCAGATGACTGTCCAGCTGAGCTGTCCCAACAGCATTTGTGAAGGAGATAATTTTTTTCATTAATTACTCCTGGTATTCTTATTGGACATCATATTATTCTTTCAAGACTTCTCTCCTTGATCTACATGCCATTTGGGGAGAGGACCATCCATTTGATTAGACAAGTTTCACAGGACATTTTGGAAGCAGTAAGAGCTAGCCCTGCACTTATAAGATTTCTCACGACTTGACAGTAATTTAGAGAAACCTATTGTTTTTTTCCTCAGTACTAATCCTACCAGCAACTATGGAATTCAAGAGAAACACTGGGACATAGATCTCTCATTCCAATATGTTAGATTCAGACTTCTGAAGACCTAATTTGGGTCTTTAACCCTGGAAATCAGTGAATTTATCAACAGGACCAAGAAGATGACCATTGATCAAAAATTCTGCCTCCTGAGAGACCTATGCCAGGGGAAACCCTAATTCTGCGCATCATCACAGCAGGATGCCATTTTCCTACTTTAACTATTCATCAGCATCTGAGTCACAGGAGCCCTTTGCTGATTCTAGGTCCCCTGACTGCTGACAGCCTGGCCCAGGGAAGGCTTTGGTGATAAACGGTGGCATGAAGGCTTGACTTTGCCCCATCCCTTTGCCAACAGCTGAACGAAGGTTCGAGCCTCCAGGGAGTGACACAGAAATCCAGTAGCCTAGTTCTACCTAGGGTGGCTAGGGAGGAACTGAAGTGGAAGGCTCAGTCCCTGCACCTCCAGAGTTCACAATGGGGGTTGGTCCTGAAACAGAAGCCACCCAGCTGGTCCCACCTCAGTGGGAACATGGATCCTCTCACATGATTGGCAATGGGGATGTGGAGGGAGCAAGCAATGGTTCTAAAAACTGAACAAGTGTGAGAGAGAAGGGCTTTGGAAACTCCCTTTTCACAGGCTAGCCTCCTGTCAGACTGTCAGTCAGGAGAGCCTGAGTCAAACAGGGCAGGAGGTGCTTTGAAGGGAGGGAGTGCTCCCAAAGGCAGCCAAGTCCAAGGCCGGTTCCAGTCAGGTCCTGGCAAGGCTAGTGTAGGGCAGGGAGAAGTGGTATCAGTTTTCAAGCTGACACCAGGACTTGTCTCCAGATTAGGCCTCAGGGGGATCACTCCTGAGCCTTTTCCTATGGCAGGGCTACTCAGGAGCCTGAGCACTTCAGTCCTGGGACTGGGCTGAGAGAATGGGTGCCAGGACAGCTCTTTAGCTTGGCTTGAGGAAGGCTTGTGGGGACCACATTAGGCAGTACTCTCTGGGGCATCCGGTTCAGAACAGAGCTCTCCACAGGCCTGAGACTGTTCACTTTCAAAAACCAGCTCCTGCACTGTTGGCCCTTCTAGGATGGAGGGAGGCAAACTCAGACCACCCATGTGCCTGCTGTGTGTACCAACAGTGGGATTGCTGTCAGCTGCTTTCCCGTGTCTAGACCTTATCGCCAAGGAGATATGGGGTACCCGTGTGACTAGCTTCCCATGGAGGCCCTGGGCTCATGGTCTACAGTGAACTCCCTCTGGTGAAGATTCTCACAGATACTACTGTAATTTGGTTCAGGATGCCTTTGTGCATCCTGGAGACTCCCCTGGGAAGGAACCTGGCCCTTGTGCCTAGCCTTGGCCTTTGGCTGATCTTGCTCTGTATCCTCTGAGAGAGATCACAGTTGTGACTGCAGCTCCATGCTGAGTTCCGAGAGTCCTGCTAGAAACTCGTGAAAGTCTGGTGGCCTTGGGGAAGCCCCAGCATCTCACCAGGTAGGTCCTCATTCACCTCCTTCTGTCTCTTTTTATATCTGAGAGCACCATGTGAGGGAGGAGCAGGCAAAGGAGCAGGAAAGCCAATTTTTTCTATCCATTGGGCCTGTTTCCTCTGTTCCTTTCCATTTCCACTCCATTCAGACACTAAACTACCTGTCATTCCTCCCGTCTCCTTCCTCACTAGTCTTCCCTCATAGGGTCTTTGCAAAGGGGCCTGCTGACTCCATCCAATAGGGTTGCCTGGGTGTATCGCTTGCTCTGGAGACCATGCTGTAGTGGCCAGCAGCTGCCCTACTGGATGCTCTTTGGACAGTGTCAGCCTTGGCTTCTCAGCCTTTCTGGCTTCTGTCACTTCTACATCCTTCTTGCAAATGTGTCTCTTTCCTTCCTCTCCCTCTGTTGGGTGACCAGACTCCCCTGTCTGCTCTGACGTTTGTGCCGAATGTGTTTCTACATTTACCCTTGGCACACCTCCAGACATTAGCATTGTTTTCTTCAACTAAATTCTCCCCAAGAAGTTTCTGCCAGGCTGGCCTAGGGACAGGACCCAACTGATGACAGGGGGAGGGGGTACAGCTTCCTTCTTTTTCTCTGGCTTTTCCCAGGTGGGTGAGGAGTCAGTATCCAGGCTGTCCTCATGCCTCTCAATATCCACGCCACAGCCCGATGCCCACATCTCTCTCAGATTCTCTTGCTATTGACACTAAATCACGCTCGGGTCTCTGCCCTTCTGATATCTCCACATAGAGGGATATCTCCACATAGAGGTGTGCTCAGCCCCATATGTGATCCCAGATGCAGGCCACCTTCCCTGAGCTGGCATCATGATCACAGACTGAAAAACTCAAAAAAGAATCTTGTGTTTGACTAGCACTTCTTTGTCTTGGTGACTGAGGCACAGTCAGAGGAAGTAAAGCAAAGCCATAGCGCCCTCCCTCCCCATCCTTCCTCCTTGAGTGACAGTGGCCAGTGGCCATTGGGCACAGCAGCCAGCACTCAGCCTCACGGAATTGTCTGTCACACCTTACAGAATGGTCCTCCCATCCTTCCAGGATGGTTTCCAAGGATTTCACTCAGGTTCTCTGAAACTTCTAGAGGTTGGAGGATATATTATATAATATTGTTCATTTCCTCTTGCTAATCAAAAATAAAAATATATTGAAAATTGAGATAAAATACAAAGTAATAATTATTGAATAAATTTGCAAATGTTGTTGTAATGGTTTTCAATGTAATAAGGCACTGCTTTGTTAGGCTCAGGAACTAGAACTAGCCCCCCATTGACCTGTTCTCTCATGAGTGTCTACTGTTCAGGTTGGAGGATTTCAGGCATGTATTCTCCTAAGTTTAATTCCAACATGTTTGTAGCTTTTCTGCCAGGAAGACTTTTCCTACTGCTACGTTGGTGGTTTCCTGTAGCAATTATTCCATGAGATTAGGCAGTCGAAGCTTCCTAGGAAGTTAGAATTTCATCTCCAGTATTTCAACCAGGAACAATGACAACAAGAGGACATGGACAGGAAAGAATTGCTGTGAATGTTAACTGAGAAAGAAATGGTAAGAGGGGGGGGTGTGTGGAACCAACGAGTCAGTGCAGGAATAAGTGTGATCCTCTTCCTCTTGGTAGCATCACCAATAGTCCCTGTGATCTAGGCAGAGCAGGGATGCCATTGCATTGTCCACTTCCTGCCTCATACCTTTTGGAACAGCAGAAGCATCTGAAGTGACATCCAAGGTACACGGAGGCTACAATGGCAAAAACCAGGTGACTTTCTACTCTTTCCCCCAAGTAGAGTTGATGATTATTCAATGTCCTATAATTTTGAGGAGACGCCAGGGTTGAAAGAAATAAGACAGCCC
Source organism: Lophiomys imhausi (assembly GCA_907164525.1). Classification (NCBI taxonomy): domain Eukaryota; kingdom Metazoa; phylum Chordata; class Mammalia; order Rodentia; family Muridae; genus Lophiomys; species Lophiomys imhausi. The sequence goes on from CAJQZJ010000220.1 coordinate 1,850,639, forward strand.
TGGAGTCTGGTGTGCCTATGATCTTCTCCAGATCTTCTCAAGGTTCTAGAGCTGCCAAGTCAAGAACACTGAAGTCCTGGCTTCCTCTGGGGCCTTTAAAAGTTTCAAGTTGGGGGTTGCAGCTGGGTGGGCATGTGAAGAGTTCATCGCAGTGCCTTTTACAGGGCTCCACGGAGGAGCACATTATTATTAAATGAGGGGCATGAAATTGGACAGATCTTGAGACAATTTCATTAGCTACCCCATTCATTCATTCATTCATTCATTCATTCATACATTTATTCATTTGTACATTCACCCAGCTGACATTTAAAGAATCTGCTGTCTTGGGTTCACTGTGCCACGGGACTCAAGACACTTGCTAGCAACCTTGAAGAGCTCCTAGATATCCAATCCTGTGGCTGCCACTGCCTATCCCGTGTCCTCACTAGACCTCTTGCATGACACAGCTTTAGGCATTCATCTCTCATTCCTTATATGTGGGACAGTTTCTCAATGTACATTCTTCCTTTGAGTTGACTGAAGTCTCCTCTGGAGTTCTCTGTAATGAGTTCAATCTGTGTTACCCACCAAGGACATCCTTAGATCCTCTACCAAATCTTTGGACACACTATGAGGGAAAGGTAGAGGTTTTTCCAAGAACAAGAATTGACAGCTGCCTGTGAGTGTGAACACTAGTGTGCCCAGTCCCTTCTTCTTGGCCTAGTAGCCAGACTTGCCAATTTCTTCCTTGGAAAAAACAGCACACGCCACAGCTAACAAACTATTGTGTCTCATTACGAGTGTCTGAAATGGCCGACCCGCCTCTCTCAGCTTCAAAAGTCTCTCCAGCATGCAGGGACCCTCTGCCACACAAGTGAAACTCTAGTCATTCAGGGCTCTCTTCAAGGGGGAGGAGGAGGGAATCCCTACTAAAGTGAAAATACCAGGACAGCTTCAAGTTCAGGCTTTTTCATACCTTTGCCATGAGCCATCCGAATCCTGCACGAAAAGCAGGGACCTGCAGGATTTTAACAATTGGAAGGCAGAGGAGGGATCAGGCTTTAGTGATCATCCACAAGCAAGAGAGGGAGCTGGCTAATGGGTCATGAAAACACCCCAAATAGACTTCCCTATTGCATAGCCGGCCTTTAGGACAGTCTTGAAAAGAAGGTCCAAGTTAGTCCTAGAGGCGATACCAACAACTCTGGTACACTCTAACCCAGAGAAGCAAGTGTAGGGCCGAGCTGGCAAGGTGGGCTTCCACACCCACAGTAGGCTTTTCTGAGTATTGGGCATGGACACCTCCAAAACTCACTGACACTTTTCCTCAGGGTCATTACTCCCAGTCACCTTCCCTCCAGGAAGTAAGAAAAGCCACCATGGGGTCTTTGAAAGTATATGACATCACAATGGGTGACATGACTGTGGCTAGGAGGGGTACTGCCTGGATTGAGGGACAATGACGTCATCAATATTGATAACCAGAGATCAGTTAACTCTTGCAGTCTTCGTCTATGCAACTCATTTTTACCTGTCCAACATCCCTAGGGGCTCAGTATTGCTACATCATCTTCATTTTACAGTTGAGGAAAATGGGACACAGATTTTTCAGAATCTTGCCCAATGTTACCAGCTGCTCCTGGAACAAAATGTTCCATCACTTTTCCACACCTGGCTCTTCAGTCAGACCCGGGGAACATGGCTTTAACCATGCTTCCACTTCCCAAGCTTGTCTTGGAACTGATAAAGACAGGGAAGGGAAGACTTCTGGGGCCAGAGAGCAGCCCCCAAGTTAGAAAGGCTTCAGAGTCAGTAAATCAGAGCCTTCCTGGATCTGGCATGTTGGTGGCCTGTTGTAACACTCTCTACATCTGCCTTTCTGTATTCATCACATTCTGGACTGTGGCTTTTTCATTTCTTTGCCTAGTAGGCACACTGTCTACAGAAGCCCCAGTCCATTTAATTGCTTTGCTGCTCTGCTTTCTGCCTCTCAGTTGGTCTCCCCACCCCAACTCCCCACCTTGCTTTTGAGCAATCTCATTTCCACAGCTCTGTATTGTTGTGTTTGTAGTTTTTCCTCTCCTTATATCTTTCACTGTTTCTACTATGTGCTAGCCTTTGGGATATTTTTTTTCTCTTGGCTTACAAATTTTTCTGTATATGTTGTTGAATATATGTGTCTGCAGTTTGCTCCTCCTTTGCCTCTTCTGATGCCTGAGTTCAAACCCAATGCTTAGCTTATGTTAGGGTTCAAGAGATGAGGTTTTCTGTCTATCAGAATAATTTTTTTTTTTGTAGAATGGGTAAAAAGCTTTTACACCTGTCTCCAGCTTTATCACTAGACACAGTGCCACCTCCATAATAAATCTGTGTTTCACTGAAAGTGGTGTGTCCTGTCCTCCACACTCCAAAAGACACTTTTCTGACTTCCATTAAGCCTCACACAGCTTCCTTATGGAAGATGCCCTGAACTTTCTCTCACATGGTTCCACCCCATAGTCCTAGAGTTAGAACAACCATCTTGTATATTGTATTGCCTGTTAATGACTCCTCCATGTCCTGCCTGACAATAGAATACAGTCCCAAGACTTGTTTCCCTACAAATAGTTTCTACCCTCCGCTTTCTTTGGAATAGGAATCGTTCCTACCTAGCTTGGAGGCTCTGTGGGCTTACATAGATGTAAATACGTGACAGTGTTTCTTCTGGAACTCCCAGGGTCATGAAGTTGGGTAGGACATCCTTCCAAGAGCCATTCTGGTGGCTCCAGTTACAAGCAAGAAACCTGGATAAAGCCAATCTTACATCAGTCACCTCTCCTCACTATTCCTTAATAACACATGCATTCTTCAAAGGGAAGCAACCATATTTCATCATGTACTCTTTCAATTTCCATATACTTTTTGCTGAAATGTTTTAGTGTCTGTGTGTGGGAATGTGGACATGTATGTACATGTTATCAAGGTATAGACAGGGGTAATTCATACATACACTAATATACACCATACAGGTGAGGCGTGGGGAGTGAGTGTCCTGGGTGATGGTCAATACTCCAACCCTGGCTCTTCAGCTACTTTTTGAGAAATTGAGTTTGAGTCAGGAACTTTGTTCAGAGGGGGGTGAGAGATTAACCAATTCTATGTGCTTTAAAGTTCAAGTTCTGAAGTTTATACAGTCTTGTAAAAAAAAGGCTCCTCTAATAACTGTCACTAACAAAATGGCATCTTTCAGCAGAAGTGGCACCTTCAGTAGTTGCACCTGCTTATCAAATATTGAACATCACCCAAATTGCTCATCTTATGTCTACATGTTAGTCCTCCGTATTTTCCGAGTTTCTTCTGTTGCTGGATTCACTACCAACCAGAGCTTCCAGCAATGCTTCTTGCCCTCATCGCTCTCCCGGCAGAGGCAGCTTCCCTGTAGCCCATCTAACACACCAGCTTATGAGCTAACGACCAAGAATTCCCATAATTCCCTATCTTCTTGTGCCTACTGTAGGACCCTGGCCTTTTTATTCCCAAGACTGGTTCTGAGCTCCCAACTCTGTCATATGTTGCTTTCTGGGGGGACTGAGGCATTATCTGGTGAGGTCAGAGGTCACAGTGATATTCTTAGCTGGGTGAGACATTGGCTTTGCAACACCAAAAAGATAAGGAGGTATTTTTGAGTCACTTGTTGAATTCCATTTTAAAAATGAAGTTCTCTTTGAATTTAAAAATAGTTTTTGAGCAATACAGCCACTATGCTCTCTTGTGTGCATAAGTTTTGGACCTAATTTCTTCATCCTAGCCTATAGTTTTGTATATGTGCATACATATATATTTGCTCTTGTTCAGTTCTTTATTTTAATGTTTCAGAAGAATTTTATTTGAGCTATATCTCTTCTTAAGCAGCATATTATTAAATTTATAAAGAAAAAAATTACCTACCCCCAGTCTCTTTTGAAAGGGAAACCCAGCCATTTACAATGTCAGGAAATAAACATATGACTCTCAATGCCTCTCGTTCCATGTTTCATTTATCATTTATTTGATAACTATCCCCTTAAAGTTTGATTTTCCTTCTCTTCTGTGTATTCTCTCTCTTTTACAAGTCATGTATATTTCTATCTCCATTCATAATGATCCCCAAGTTCCTGACACTTGCTATTGAATTCATGTTTTACTAGTAAGTTTAAAAAAGGGGGGCTTAAATATTCCCCAGTCCCAACAGTTATCACTTCTTTTTCCTGTCAGTATTCACATTTGTCACAGACAAAGTACATACCCAGCTACTCAGCGCACTCAGTTGGGTCAAACAGGTTGAGCGAGCATCTGAGAGTGGGCCTGCAGGTCTATCAAAGACCCTGTTTTCCATTGACAGTTTAATCTGAGGAATCCCAGGTACTGATACCTGAAAATTCCATTTTCAAAGTTGGAAGTGCCTCTCTCAGACTTAATATCTGTCAGCAGACGCCTTAGAAGACAAGAGGGGACAGACAGATTGGAGATTGAGAGGATAAGAATTTGTCCCTCAGAATGGTATAACAAATGGAGAGGAAGGAGGCCCCAAATATGATTCGGGGTGACATTTGACTGTGAATAACTCTGCTAGAAAAGGGGGACCCCTTTGCAGCAGATAATGAGCCCTATACTGCCAGTGTATGTTGGTGGGGTCTGTGTTCATGAAAGTAAAGGAAATGTCACAGCAGAAAGGTACACCTTGGGGTCACAGCCAGGAGCAAAGGAGAGGGCAGGGTATTTATAAGTGGGCTTAGAGGTGTGCAATGGGACCCTGTAGGGGAGGCAGAACTTCAGGCAGAGGTCCCTGACAAAATAGGCTTCCCAACTAGGGCCTCATTGTCCTAGTTGATTTTTGATGAGATTTTTGGCTGGGGACAAGGAGGCAGTGTCCTGGGGTCCTATGACTGGAGGGCATAGGAGCAGTCAGTTCACTCCGGGTTCAGAAGCTATGGTCACAGACAGGGTGGGGAGGCAGGAATGATTTATAACTCTCCTTCTTGCTGCGATAGATAATAACCCTCACACAGTTCTTGTTACATAGTGGGTACAAATCCAGAAGCTCTGATTTTCCAGAATTTGCCCAGGGTTACACAATTTGTAGGTGGCATTTTGAGGAAAGCTGGTCCTTTCTGATTTCAAAGTCTCTGGACACTTCCAAGCTTTTCACGTACTTTAGTGACCTCAGAGCTTAGGCCTTTATCTACAAATAAAACTGAGGAAGCAAGCTAAAGACAAACACGATCATATGAACCCTTAGTGACAAAGGCCATCTGCTCTCAAGTCACTTCATACTGTTTTGCTTACAAGCAGGAGTGAACAAGGTGAGCCAGCTCGTCCCTCAGCTGGAAACTGTTAAGGAATCACTTAGGTTTCAAGGGCTCCTAAACTAAGCCTTTCTATATCACTGCCTCACGATCTGCTAATAAGCTTCAACTGCCTCCTTTCCAATTCTGACTCAAATCACAGTGTAGGAAGGCTGGAAGGCAGGGAGGGTTCTTTTAAACCATCAAAGGCCTCTTGTCTTGCATGATCCCATAGCTTCTCACTTGAAACTGGAAATATTTTTACCGTACTTATACATTAGAAAATAGAAATTATAAAAAGGAAAAGGAAAACCATTCCTTATCAAATTCTGTCTGGACACTCCTCCTTCTCTGGACTAGGAAAGTGTAACTGTGAGTATAAGAAATACAACTCAATTGTCTTTGAGGATGTGAAACTATCAGCAGTTCAATTTTTGTAGTATGTACAGCATGAGCTTGGTGTTCGAAGAACTCAACCATGCTATTGCTGTAAGCTGAGTCACAAAGAGAACGCTTACTAAGACTGTGTAGCCAGTGAAGAAATGTAGAGATAAAAACACTTTTAGAAACATGCTTATAAATGTATACATTCTGCAGGAATGTAGGTAGGGAAGGACTGTTTAAGGAAGTGGGTCACTGGGAGTTTGACCACAGTCCTTTGAGTATAATGGGCAACTTGAACTTTTGTTCTTTTTTTCCTTCTTGTTGGGGTGGGGGAAGAACTGGGAGAACTGGGGAGTGAGCGTGATCGGGTGCATGAAGTGAATAAAAATGTTTAAAAAAAGAAATAGCATTACATAAAACTCCGCACGAAGCAACAGGCACGGCTCTATTCATTTCACAAAAGGTCTTTGGGCTTAAGAAAGTTATGTAGCAAATGAGGCTTGAAGAGGGCTGGTGAAGGGACCCGATACAAGATGCTAAGAAAGATGGAAGAGGACTCAGAAACAAGGTGGCTCTTAGAGGACAACAGATACCCCAGCAGGGCCTCCTGAGCTAGGTGAGGGCAGGCTGGTGAGGGGGCTCTCTCACAACAGGGCACAGGAAAGACTCCACGGGGAGACTTGGGCATCCCCCCTACCCCACCCAACACCCTGACCAGAATGACCAGAAGCCCAACTCCTTCAACGAGGATGAGGCTGTAGAAAGGGGCTGGGGCCAGCCTCACATCCTGGGCACAGTGTGCTCAAACTCAGGACCTGATCTCAAAACCCTGCGAGAGGGTCCTACAGGCCGCTCCTAAGTCCAACTGCACTGATAAACAGCCACAAGAGCTCAAGCTCACTTGCGCATGCTTGGAATCTACTGGGAAGCCCAGCCATTGGCTCCACCCTTGGCTGGAGGCACGAGAAGTCCCAGCCAATCCGAGACACTCCTAGTGGTTGGAACAGGAAACCCTGTAGGGGCCGTTGGAAAGCGTTGGCCATCTATCCTTTTATTCCAGTCCTTCAGTTAGCTGGTCCTACTGAGGATGCAGCAGCTAGGCTTGACAAGGCTCTGGAAGGCAGTAGCGGTGGGGGTGGGGATGGAGGTGGGGTAGGGAAAGGCCCGTTTTCCTTAAAACCCTAAGCTGTTGGCCAAGACCTTGAACTGTTTTGTTTGTACAGCTATATATTCTTGTGGTGACAGTGGCCTTAGGATGAGATTAGGTAGGAACTGTGTGTAAGCTTTGTAAAGCAATGTCATTGACTTACCTGGAGGCTTTTTGGAGCAATATTGGAAAAATTTCAAACTTGTCACAGGACAGGGACATTAAACCGGGACATGTAATCATCTGTGAGCATTTGGCTTGGCAGCTCAGCAGATACCATCTGTGGAGCACAAGTCTGGAGATATTTAGCCAGCTTTTTCTGACAGAGCTGGCATGCCTCTTGCCCCTTGAGTTGTCTCACCTCAGTGAAGCCTAGAACGAATGAAGTAACATTTTTCAAGGGTCTGTAGCTTTTCCCTACACCACCAAGCTCCTGTATGTACCTAGTTCACAGGGTTCTGCCAAGCCCTAGGAGCCTACCGATTTCTGCATAACCCATTTTTCCCTCTGCTCCTTTTTCTATCAAATCTCATGTATAAGCAGTATTCTTTCTAGACAGGAAGAAAAAAAATTTCCCAAGTGGTTCTTAAGTCACTTTGATGTCATTGGAGAAGTCACTGTAACAGGAATATCATGAGGTTCAAGGGACCAAACTAAGAGCATTGTCCTCCAGAACTTATGTCCCTGGAGGGACACTTCCTTTTGTTATTTAGAGCCAGTGAAGGGCCTGTTGCACAAAGCTCTGAAGGTAGAGACAATCCTTTATGACAGTCTTAACCTCAAATCTTGGTATGATTTTAGACTTTAATCTGGTATGGAAACGCCAGAGTTGACCATAGAAAAGGGGGAGTTGTCCTACCTGAATCTACAAACTGGGAAAATGAAAGGCAGCAGGGGTGTTAAAAAAAGTTATCTTTATCCTGTGGTGTGGTCATTCTTAAACCTCATTTTAAAACAGCTTAGACCTATACGAATTACCGCATGTGTAGTGGTATTGATTAGAAAAGACTGTGTTGTGTTGTGTTGGATATCCTGACCTAAAGGAACAGAGCTGGTGGGGGAGGGGCTCTCTCTTTCTGCAGAGTTACAACCTTGTCACTCCAAGTGATCCTGGAAAAGAAAACAATACTACAGAGTTTAGGTATAATTCTAAGGGCTCTTAAGAATTTGAGATTTACTCTTGTGGGAATTGAATACCCTCTTGGTGTTCTGGTTCAGGATGCCGTGTTGAACACCAGGAGTTGGGTGCAGCCAATGCACGGATAGCCTTTGTTAGGCCTATAGTTCCTATGAATCCCATCCCCCTGGCTTGCCTGGATTCTCTTCTAATGTCTGACCACTAACTGCGTTTCTGTCAATCATCCATCTACCTTCTAAAATTAGCCTCTTTCATCTTTGATGATTCCCCTCTTCTCTCTGCTCTCCATTTCAATACCACCAAAGTGCCTGAGGTTAGTGGGTACCACGTTCCCTTTCCAGTCTGGAACTTTGTCCTCTGCGCTCAGCGATAGAATGTCACATACAGGTGGGAACCTGGGGTCATGCTCTGCTATAGCACATGCTAAGTCCTCTCTGAGAATATAAATGGAAACCAGTAATAATATGAGCCCAGATGAGAGATCTAAGGAGGGCTCCAAGCAGTATGCAGCTCTGTTGAAGATTAGGCTATGATCAAAAAATGGGATGGAAACACAAATAATGTGGATGTGGCACAAATTCACAAAAAAAAATCAAAGTTTTTTCTATGTGTTATCTAGTGACATGTCTTGCTGTCACTTAATGGACACGAGGCTGGCTTTTTTGGAGCAATATGACTAGTCACCAATTGTCACCCATTGGGTGAAGCAACAGACCCTTGAAAGAGCCAGTTTCTAGGTTGATGGTAATTGGAAGAGCTTCTGGGTGACACCCAGGTCATAGAAGGGAGCGAGTCACTTGGGGACCAACGAACCCTGCCTCTGTGAGTGGTTAATGATGCTCTTCATAGCTATTGCTTCCCTTTCACATAAGCTGGTCTGATCCTTGCCATAAACAAAAAAATCTATTCAGAAAAGATGAAAAATAGTTATCAAAGCAGAAACCCAGATAAGAATATATATATATAGGCAGGAAATTAAAAATAGCAGAGAAGTTAGGCTCCAGAAACAGAGCGTGGAGGTCAGCCAAAAATAGAGAAAAAGACTCTAAGGAAAGGGCAAAGGGAAGGTGGGCCAGAATGCTTTATGAAACCAGAGACGGAAACCAGGAAACACTAAAACTTTTCCTCTTCCTCTAATTTCTTCTTGTCCTCCTCCTCCCCTTCAAAGCCTTGCCAAGTGCTAGGAAGGTACAGAGATTGGGACAAACAGACTCCTATTTCACTGTGGAAAGAGCCTATTATGTAGCAGGGATGAAAAATATGTCTCCACTGGTTGCCTTCCCTGGGAGTAGGGAAGGTGAGTGGCAAAGACAGCTGAAGCCCCAAGACTGAAGGAGGTCCTGTTTCAGTAGCTCTTGGGCTAAGATTAGAAAGCTGCTGGCTTGTGTTGCCCAAGGACTTATACCATCTTTGTTTCTCTTTGGGCAGCAGCTAGAGTTGTTACAAGCACAGAAGAGGCAACTGGAATGAATCTTGTGGGAGGAGTCCTCTGTTATGGGTATGGTGGCCATGATCATCAGCAGGGGTAACTACGCCTTCTCTCTCTTCTTGAAATGCCCTCCATGCTGCTGTGGGCTGTCTAATAGCAGCTCACTATGGATTCTGTTGTAGCCATCATGCAAAGTGGTGGATGGAATGAAAAAAATGTGCAAAACCCATAGGAGGTAGAGGGGAAACTCACATTGTATCAAAAAATTAACAAAACAAAAAAATAAAGGCAAAGAGTTTGGCACCTGATTTATGGACTCCTGCAGGCTGGGAAGCCTGAGTACCATAAAACAAACACTACTCTTGTAGGAGGTGATACCAGTATTTTAAGGGTATACAGTGGGTCCTTGTTGAGGCTGGGGACAGGGCAGGCAAAAGCTGCTAGGTTTTCACTCCTAGGTGTTTTTTGGGGAGGGTACATGTATGCTATTTTATGAGCTATGAAGACTTCTATACAGAGCATTTCCAGATATGGATCTTCTGAGGGAGCCAAGGATCATTATCCATCTAGTTTGGGACTGTAAAGCAGTCACTGGCTAATTCACTGAGGTTTCAGAATTAGGGAGAACAACCCTGTGGATTAGCTGGTCTGGAAAACTCTATTTGGCATGGTCTTATCAAGGCACAGGTTTCCCAGCCAGAACTCAAAACAAATAAAAAAATAAGGGACAGACAGACACTTTTTTAAATCCATAAATTCATGCGTGCCAATGGTATCACTTCCATTTTTACACAAGGTTTTGAAGAACATCTGATGTTCATGGTTCTGTAATGAGGGATGGTGCCTGCCCTAGGCAGGTAGCGGCTAAAATTATAGCAAGACCATGTTTTCCCATTGGCCGTGGGCCATTGAGACTTTCATATTTCTTCTGTTCCTGGATATCATTTAGTGCTAATGATCCAACCCAGACACACCAGCTTAGTGATAATGGTGTCAAGCCAAACATTTCTCCTATCTTTGTTCCTTCGAGCAGATGTCATAAGAAGTGCTAGAGGCCACAAGGATGGCCCACTACATGACTTGGTTAGAGGTTCCCACCTTGATTTATCTGACTTTTAAAAAATGTTTATGGGCATTTTTTTGCAAATTTCCTAGCATCTTCATCCTTCATAAAAATTGGGGAGTTTGTTTTCTAGGTCTCATATTTTCTCCTGGGTGAACACTTTTTTTCTTAGATGTGTTTGCCCTTGCTCCCTATTGTCAGCTGTCTGTGAAATGACTGAGTTGTTCACAGCTACGGTGAAAAGAGAAACTTCAAAGCTGAAGACAAACCTGGGTTTGTCTTGCTACTAATGAGACCAGGTTGGGTTTTGTTTGAAATGAAGTTTAAAATTCTGGATTTCAAAGTCAACAATGTCAAATGACAAGATGTGATAGGTCTGGGCCGTACTTTTACAGAGTCCCTGGTAGCGTTCACGGTCATGTCCATGTAGAAAGGGTTTGACACAGAGTTTACCCCTGGGAGTTAGCAGAAACCCTGATTCCTACCCTGAAAACTCTGCACTTGAACAGAGTACTGAGTCTGTGTTCCTGTTCTGATACTGCCTCTATGAGCCATGTACACTTTGGAAAATCTCTGACTTCTTTGAGTTTTGGTTTCCTCATGGGTAAAATTGGGATATTAATACCTCACTGGTTGGTGTGAGATTTGAATAAGCTCTGTAATCTTCACGTCATGCAAACCACTATGATCGAAAAGTGAGCTTTAAATACACGTTGGCCACATGGAGAAAATATATGCAGACATTTCTGTCATCTTATCTGCTGTTGCATGCTGCCTGACCATCTCAGGAGGGAAATGTTTCTTTGTAAATGTGGGTGTTTAGACAGACTTATATCTTTCCATCAGCTTCCTAAAGGGGGCTTCAAACTATGAAAGCTAGTGCTTCAAACTCGAAGAAGCTGGATTCAAAAATAGCGAATACTTCTAGAAGTTTTCTCTGAACATGAGCACAGTATTGCCTGCAGTGATTTTGGGAGGCAGATCATTGATGTGGCCTGATGTCTCAGTATTTTGTTTGTGTATGTGGTTCTGGGGATTGAACCCAATATTTTATGCATGCTAGATAAGCACTCTGACTGAGCCGTGCCCCCAACTCATTAATGTGGCCTGATGATAGATTTGAGAGTGAAAATGTTGGACATGTTCAGTCCATCAGATTATCCATTTGAAGATGGACACAAAACAGATTATTAAATATTTGGTCCAAAGAAAGCCAGCATGACTCACAACCTATTACCTTATTTGAAAAGAGAGATATGACCTGGACTATCTTCAGAGCCTCTCAGTTTCATTTACTAGAAGAGGAGGACCAGAATGAGCCTTGGATGGACTACCAGGGCTGAAATGAATGGCCATCAAAGTAGGATGATTTTTGTCCTGGGCAACGAGGAAACACATGGGCCTGTTGGGTGGGGAGCCAGTGTAATTGGAGCAGGAAGGAAGCTGTGGGATAATACTTCATACCAAAGCTCCAACTCAGAGACCAGACACTCATGCTCCACATGCCATCTCGGGACTGACTTTTCGGAGTATGCAGTCTTTCTGAGAATGGACATTCTCACAGGGAGTGCCCTGAGTCATCCCTGTGTACCCTGATGATGTGGTCCAGCTTCTTTGGGAAACAGCCACACAGAAGCCCCAGGAGTCAAGTATGTACTAGAAAGGGGGACACTGTTTGGAGAGGTTAGGGGAACTCTGCAATGTAAGGGGATTGGGATCCCCATTTCCACACCAGCAATTTTAAGCATAAAAACTTTTTTTTATTCACCTGAAAATTTGATAAATTCTGATGATGTTTTGGAACATCCCATGGAGCTTTGGTTGAGGCAGCATGTCACGAGGCATTCCATGCTGGTCTCAAACTTATTCCATAGTCGAGGCAGGCTTGAAACTCATGCGTGCTACGGTTACACAGTGAACACCAGGCCCCCATCGGAATGCCTATATGGGCAACCCTGTTAAGTTTTTCTTCTCTGATGTAGACTCCCCCATTAGCCCCATTTTTGGCATTATTACAATTGTTAGAACCTCTTCGACAAGGTTGGAATGGTGAGAGAGGGAATAGGTTTCTTCTTTCTGAATCTAGAGTCATTCTGCCTTAACTAAATCCTATGCAAGTTGTAGGTTCTTGGCAGATGTCTTTAATCCAGTTAAGAAAAAACTTTTCTTTTACTAGGTTGCTACATATTTTTAATTAGGAACTGATGTTGAATTTTACCAAGTGATTTTTTTTTTCATTATTTAAAATAATTACTGTTTCAAAAAGTAAATCAGGTTTAGATTTGTGTGTACTGGAAAAAATGGAAGAAGAGGTTAGGGTTTTTGTTGTTGTTTTTGTTTTGGGTTTTTTTGTTTGTTTTTACAATGATACCCTTGTGATTCTTGGACTTTTCAAGAACAGACCTTTTTCTATAGTAAATATTTTTTCTCTAGTAAACATTTCAAATATTTCAGCATCTTAAAAATAATTCACTTTTAGTTTTGTGTATGTGTGTGTTTGTGTGTATGTGTGTAGGTTATATACCAACATGAGTGCAATTGCCCATGGAGATCAGAAGAGGAAGCTTGATTCCTTGGGACTGGAATTACAGGTATCATGAGCCACCGAACATAGGTGCTGGGAACCAAACTTGGGTCCTTTGCTAGAACAGTTCATGTTCTTAGTGAATCACCTCTCTCCAGCCCCTTTAAGTGACCTTTAGATGTGTAGGCCATGTAGAATATCTGGCACTCATTATTTCATAGGTTTATTTCTGAACAGTGTTAAAATTTCTAAATATATGTTCTTAGCTCACATGAAAATATTTTTGACCTGCCTACTTGGTTCTTATCTGGTTTTGTGGTTTATTATCCAGCAGCAGTGAAAGTCTAATTACTGTCTTACCCTTTACAGAAAGTTTGCTAACTCTTTGTCCTAGAATATTGTTGCAAAATATTCTTTGAGGGAAATGTTAATTTTTCATATACTACATATTCAAAAGCAGATAGCAGGTAGTTCTTCCTGCATCTCTCGAACTAGGAGTTATTTTCTTTAAAGGTTATGGGGAGAAGACCCTGTAGCTCTCAGCTGTGAGTATGGATGCTAATGGGTAGTGATTGGCTTCCCAGACATTGGAAGAGTTTGCTTCTTGGCTTGGGAAAGACACCAGCTGAGATGTGGCTCTTTGCAAGCAGAGAAACTGTAGTTTAGCAGAGCTGGTTGCCAAGCCTGTGAGCATTCTTAGGGCACATTTAACTGACTCTGGGGAATGATTACATCTCAGCTATTGTTCTATTGAATTTAGGTCTGTCTGCTTTGCTATACGGGGATGAGTGATGCCAGGCATAGCTTTCTTGTGGGGAACTACAGTGGCCAATGTGGAGCCTAGAAACAGAATCTGGCTCTTACCTTGGCATCACACTCTTTCCATACATTACATGGAGTTCTTTCTCAGCTTTCTACCTTTATACCCTGCTTGCCTTTCATGACATAAAAACTTTCATTTGACATTGTGTGTGTGTGTGTGTGTATGTGTGTGTGTGCATGTGTGTTCATGTCACTGTGTTTGCCTGGTTTTTGCTATGTCTCTGTCTTTGAAAGTGAATTGGGAAGTTCTACACCCCTCATGGTCAGTGTATGTGAGAGGAAGTGACTGTGGCCACCTATTACTCTGCTTAGACCCAAGATAGGCACTGAGGCAATGCCTGACAGGACAGGTGACTTCCACTGGGACTTAAGAGATCTTCCCAGACCTCATAAATATAGTCCCTGTCCCCTATGAGTGCCTAGCATGGCACCTCAGCAGATTCAGTCTGGGTGAAGGAGCTGAAGAAGATGATGGCTGCTGGCTGAAGGTCACACTTAACACCCCAGAGAGTCCTGTGCACCAGAATAAGATTCTCCCACCCCAGGTCTGACAGAAGGACATTATTGGGACTAGCCATGGAAGAAAACTGATGTCACCTTTTAAGCACTACATAGTCTTAATCACTTGAATACCAATTTAACATCTCAAGAATCCAAACTTTGGAGTGAGGAGGGCCTAGTATATTTGTGAAGAAAGGGCAGAGATAAGAAGGTTGAATGTCTGGGATGGGAGAGATGACTCAGCCGTGAGGAGCACCTGCTGCTCTTGAAAAGGACCCAGATTCAGTTCCCAGCACCACACACTGGACTTCCTGCAGTGCCCCTCCTCACCCTTGTCTTGTACTGTCAAGGAATCTATGTACTATTTTCTAGTATACACAGCCTTTCCTGACATCTAAATGTCGTCTTCTGAGCACCAGTGCCGCAGGAGCAGCCAGTGATGCCGTCACCCACTTAAAAGCCTTCCTGCCCGAGCTCTCCCACTGTGATTGCTTTACTAGAACTTATCTATGGTCCGCTTAAAGAGACGTCACTTGAGTCTCTCTGGAAGTATCACCTTTTCAGGGCAGGAAGTGTACATTTAACTCATTAGCTACACTTGGACAAATTCAGGCAAGCAAATTAATAGACTCATTACCAGCCACCCAGAGTCCTCAGCTTGCTGCTATCACTCTTGTGCATATTTTTTCTTTTAACTTTGTGCTTGTCCAGGACAAGTTTTACACAATTGGATCTACTTACACTATCTTGTAGCTTTTTGGTTTGTCTAAGCTTATTGTGCCTCAAAGCATCACGTTGGAAGTCAATAATGCCTTTGAGGTGTGCTTTATTTCACAAGTCTACTTTTGCGCACAGGTTCCGTTGCAGATGAGGAACGGTCTCCAAATAGAGGTCCAGACAAGGGTCTCAGGATGTGATACCTGGAAATTTTTCTGGCACTGGCAGGAGTGTAGGGGAGGGCAGGTATTACTCTATGGATCTGTGGATTCTGTGACATGCCACTTCTTGGAAATGGTGGGTACCTGCTTGTAGAACATTGGTTCTGTCATCAGCCTAACTTGGACGTGCATTCACAATGAACCTCTTGAGGTATCTGCCAACTCACAATGCATTTCAAAGTGACATTAGAACATAATGTGTACCCTTGCTGCCATATGAACTGAAGAAAACGTGTATAAAAAATTTTCCAAATATAAATAAAATATTTGGTTCTATATGTAATAGTTAAAATCTCTTCATAATATTTGGATGTAAAGATGTTATATTTGAGCATTTTAACTCAAAAAAATCCATGAGAACTGTTCTATATTTATCAGTGGAAGCTTAATTGCTGGCTGCACCAGAACCCTTCATCTTAACTGGAGACAGAGTAGAAGAGCATGGAAACCTTTGTCACCAGCCCACTAGGTTGTGTTATACCTTAGTTACTTTCTATTGCTGCAATGAAACACCATGACCAAGGCATCTTATAAAAGGAAACATTTAACTAGGGTCTTGATTATAGTTTTAGAGAGTTAGTCCATGACCATCATGGTGGGAGTATGGCAGCAGGCATGAAATAGGAACAGTAGTTGAGAGTTTACATTTGATTCAAAAGATGGAGACAGAGAGAGGGACCGTGGCTGGGTCTGCATGGGCTTTTTAAAGGTCAAAGCCCACTCCCAGTGACACACCTCCAAGAAGGACCTACCGCCTCCAACGAGGCCACACCCCAACAGGCCCATATGTCTAATCCTTCCCAAACAGTTCCACTAAGAACCAAGCATTTACCACCACAGGTTGCTTTGAAGTTGTTCCTGTTCAAGACCCATGGTTTCAGATCCAGGCAACTCCCCTGTAACTTGAACCTGGTGAGCTAACTTTGCTGTTGATCTTGATAGGTCTGTTCCTAGGATACAGCTTCTTTTCCTCATGGGGCCACTACCTCAGGATTGCTGAATGTAAACAGAGTGCCAGTGTTTGTGGCCCTCCTGTTTGGGGGCTTAATTGCTCCACTAAATATCCTGGTGCGCCATGCAGTAGTGTTTACAGCTGCATTCTTGTGAGGTGTTGGCCTCCTGAGAGTTCTGATATTGACAATGTATTCATTCATTCATAGCCTCCTAGTTTAATGACACTACTGGGGAGGGGATAGAAACTTTGAGAAGTGAGGGATTGCTGGAAATGTGGCATTGATGGGGAGGTTTTGTCCAGTCCCTTCCCTGCTCTGCCTGCTTCCAGTTGCCATGAACTAAACAGTGTTGCCATGTCATCCACCCACCCACCCACTGTGATATCATGCCTCTTTAGGGCTCAAAGTGACAGAAAAATTGACTACTGACAGAAACCTCTGAAACCCTGAGCCAAACATCCTTGAAGTTCATTTTCTCAAGGATGGAAAGCTTTTATCTCAGGATGGAAAGCTACCATAGCTACTGTCAGAATGGAAGTCCTAGCTCCCAAACTCTATCTTCCAGTTGGAAGACAGCTTATTTTTAGAGCCTTCGTTGAGTCTCTGACAGGCACTGAAAGACTGTGTGTGTGTGTGTGTGTGTGTGTGTGTGTGTGTGTGTGTGCAATTACCAGTTCAAAGTATACAAATGGCATCAATTTTCAACTAAGGTCAAGAAAAATATGACTCAACAAAAATGTTTTCCTGTCCTTTTGTGTGTGTGTGTGTGTGTGTGTCTGTGTGTTTTCCCCCAATATTTATTCATTCATTTCTTCAAGTTACTTCTCCATCACAGCCCCCTCCCTCCCAGCATCCCAGTTCTACCCTCTTACCATCTTCCCCCTCTCCCTCCTATCCTCTTTTTGTTTTGTTTTGTTTTTAAGTTTAAGGTGTATTTCCCCCCCCCAACATATTCCCCTTTTAGTTCAATAAAAGGTTCTTTTTCTTATAACAATAAATACAATACAAAACAATAAGAAAAGTTAGGCAACAATTATGAAAATTATAAGGTATAACATGTATTCCCAATGTCCAGTCTATATGTATTTGGCAACTAATAATCTATTGTCTAGCTTTATGTGTTTAAAGTTCTATATCTAACTCAGTTTCCATCCTAACTTGCATTACCAACTTAAAAACAATTTCTTAGACCTACAACATCCTTTTAATTACTAAACAATTTAAAACTTAACTGTGAGACTATGTAACTATAGTCTTCAACCACATCAGAGACCTCAGAGGATAAATATATCTTAATAAACAAGAAGTTCAGAGCAAGTAGTTTCTAAAGCTAAGTAATGACAGAGAACTGGCTGCTGGGACAGTCCCCAATTTCTCTCTCAACATTGGAGCATCTATTTTTGGCCTCTTGGCCCAGTATCACTGACAGACATTAATTGTAAAGCAGGAATTATGAAGGACTTTCCCACTCTGTCTTGGCAGAGCTAGGCTGTCAAATTACCTGTTTCCAAGTTTTGTCCTTTTAGGAAAGCATTCTGTCTACAGTTGAAGCAAGGGCCTTTTCTTGCCCAGTGGCTAGCTTGCCACTAATACAGCCATCTCCAAATGGAGATTCTTCGATGCTCATCCTCTACTTGGAGTAGAATGGGAGGGTGCTCTCAGGAGCTGACATGTCTCAATATCAAAAAAATCTTAAGAAAACATCTAAATACCATATTCTACAGATCTCTTGAGGTTTTTGAAGACCATCTATCTCCAAATATTTGAATAATCAAATACTGCCTGTCTCTTGGCAACTTGATTTCTTTTTTGTTTTGTTTTTTGAGACAGGGTTTCTCTGTGTAACAGAGCCCTGGCTGTCCTGAACTCTCTTTGTAGTCCACCAGTTTGGCTTTGAACTCACAGAGATCTGGCTGCCTCTGCCTCCTGAGTGCTGGGATCAAAGGCGTGCACTACCATATCCGGTTTTGCAACTTGATATCTGATTAACTTAGAAACCATCTGTGATACACTAAACTAGTACCTAACACAATGACAAGTTTGAATGACTATTATTTTTCATTTCTTAATTATTCTAAACAGTTTTTGATAGCTGCTATCAAAATGCCTAGAACGTCACATTGCATTTTTAAGAATTACATAGGTACAATACCTTAAAGAGTTAACTTTAATTTTGTATCAATATACAAAGATATAAGAGTAGATTCAATAATCTACCCCTTTTTATCATTCCTATATCATGTCTATATCCCCCCTTTTTTGTTTTCAAGTCTTTTCCCCCTACATAAGAGAGAAAGAAGGATAGAGAAAAGAAAAAGAGAGGAATCACTGGATCTAACCTCCTAAACCTTGATTAACAAGACCATTTAACAACTTGTAACCAATCTCCCTAAATAACAACAAACATCCATAACTCCTCAAATGACCAAAACAACAAAAAAATAATCACCCACCCCACCTTCTGGGAATGGGATGTAGCTCTCCTAAAATAGTTTCCTGGTGATGCTGGACATAGGAAACCTGTTTGGGGGGTCCAAATAAGAATGGGAAAATGGTTAAGCAAGCTAATAGTAACATTTGTTGTCCAATCTTTTTGTGCTCAGCTACTTAAATGTCCTGAGAAGTTTGTAGTCAGAAGCTGAACATTTGGTGGGAAATTTCAGGGCTTTACTGAAGTCCTGGGTGGAACAGTGTGTGAGGCTGGACCATCTCAGCTAGCCACTTTGAAGTTGTTCTGGATGTAGATTTTTGAGGAAACAGCTATTGAGGCAGTCTGTGAGGATGGATCATCTGGGCTTCTTGTCTTCTTTGGCATCTGGTCCCTTTTCATAAGAAGTTTCAGTTGTCCAGTTGTCCCTGGACTCCTTAGTTGGATGCTTTTAATCTCCTGGAAAAATAAGAACAGAAGAACACCCTAACTCCAGGGTGTTACTTTTTTGGTGGGTAATATCTGTCCTAGAGCAAATTGGTTTTTTTGACAATATAAAAAGTATTATCTTTCAATTGAGGTTAAAAATTATTTTGAAATTTTGGAACTAAATATACTTTTAAGTATATATATTTTGAGATCACAAAGGACAATTCACTTTGGATTTCAGCTTGCCTTTTGCAAGTGGCTTTTAAACTTGGACCATTGTAAATCCTATGTGCCTGCCTATGCCTCCCAAGTGTTAGGATCAAAGGCACGTGCTTCCCAATTGTTGGGATTAAGGTGTGAACCACCACCCTTGGATCTAAGTTTTCTCTATTTGGAGCTTGCTCTGTGTCAGGCTGGCTTTGTTTCTGCATGTTTCTCTCTTCAGTGTGTTGGGATTAAAGGTGTGAACCATCACCACCCTGTTCATTGTAACTCTAGAATTTAGAAGCCAATTAACTCTATAGTGATCTGCCTGTCTCTGCTTGGATTAAAGGCATGGGCTAACATTGCCCTGCTAAAATATTTTATCTTAGCTCCAAATTACTTCAAAACTTAGAGATTTAGAAAACCACTTTGAACTGTAGTAACCCTTAATTTACTTACAACATCTCAACTCCAATTTTAATAGCAAACTATGAAAATATCCTTTCTATATAAGAAGAAAACTTATAAGCTGATATCCAAGAGGGTGTGTGAGCTATGTGGCAACCTGTAGTCCAACATTTTAACCTGAAATTGAGACCATTTTCATTTCATGCCAGTGAGGCAAGTATGCCTTTGCTAAATTGTCATTTAAAATTTTTACTTTTTATGCTTATTGCCAGTGTTTTTAAAAGTTAATTTGTTTTTTTCAAGTCACCTCTCAATCACAGTCCTCTTCCTCCTCCCCTCCCAGTCCATCTCTCTTTCTCCTTCCCTTCCTTCCCTCCCTTCCCTCCTTGCCTCCCTCTCTCCCTTCCTCTCCCTCTTCTCAGTCCTCTCCTTCTCCTCAGCTGAGGTGGGCCCCCACATATCAAACTCCCTTAGTTAATCAGTCATGTGAGGGCCAAGGGCTTCCTCTTGTACTGGAGCTTGATTTGGCACACCATCTAGGGTAAGATGTTCCACTAACATGCAACAGGGTCTGTGACTCACAACTGAGTGGAACTTTTTGTAAGTTATGCTCGGTTCCTACCTGTTTGGGTCTGTGGATTGTAGGATGGTTGTCCTGTGCTATATGGTTAATATCTACTCATAAGAGAATACACACCATGTGTATCCTTTTGGGTCTGAGTCAGC
The DNA here is from genome assembly GCA_907164525.1 of Lophiomys imhausi. NCBI lineage: Eukaryota > Metazoa > Chordata > Mammalia > Rodentia > Muridae > Lophiomys > Lophiomys imhausi. The sequence continues at coordinate 1,871,018 of CAJQZJ010000220.1, forward strand.
TCACTCAGGATGAGTTTTCTATAGAAGTTCCATCCATATGGTTTCGAATTGCATGATTTCCTTGTTTCCGATAGCTGTGTAGTATTCCATTGTGTAAATGTATCACAATATTTTTTTATCCATTCTTTGGTTGAAGGACATCTGGGTTGTTTCCAGTTTCTGTCTATTACCAATAAAGCTTTTATGAATATTGTTGAGGTGATGTCCTTGTGGTTTGGTAGAAAATCTTGTAGATATATGCCCAGGAGGGGGATGGCTGGGTCTTGAGGTAGATCTGTTCCCAATTTTCTGAGATATTGACAGATTGATTTCCAAAGTGGTTATACAAGTATGCACGCTCACCAGCAATGGAGGAGTGTTCCTCTTTCTCTACATCCTTGCCAGCATGTGCTGTCATTTGAGTTTTTGATCTTCGCCATTCTGAAGGTTGTGAGATGGAATCTCAGAGTCATTTTGAGTTGCATTTCCCTGTTACCAAAGATGTGGAACATTTCTTCAAGTGCCTCTAGGCCTTCAGAGATTCCTCTTTTGTAAATTTTCAGTTTAGTTCTGTACCACATTTTTTTGATTGGATTATTTTATTTCTTGGCATTTAATTTCTTGAGTTCTTTATATATTTTGGATATTAGCTCTCTGTCAGATGTGGGGTTGGTAAAGATATTTCCCAATTGTAGACTGCTGTTTTATTCTAATAACAGTGTCCTTTACCTTACAGAAGATTTTGGTTTCATGAGGTCCCATTTATTGATTGCTGGTCTTAGAGCCTGAGCTATTGGTGTTCTGTTCAGAAAGTTATCACCCATGCCAATGAGTTCAAGGCTTTTCTCCACTTTATCTTCTATTAGATTTATTGTATCCAGTTTTATGCTTAGGTCTTTGATCTACTTGGATTTAAGTTTTGTGCAAGGTAATAAGTATGGGTCTATTTGCATTCTTCTACATGTTGACATCTAGTTAGACAAGCACCATTTGTCGATGCTTTCCTTTTTCTGTTGTATGATTTTGGCTTCTTTGTCAAAAATTAGGTGACCATGTGTGTGTGGGTTTATTTCTGGGTCTTTGTTTTGGTTCCATTGATCAACTAGTCTATTTGTATGCCAGTACTATGCTGTTTTTATTCTATTGCTATGTAGTACAGCATGAAATCAGGGATGGTGATACCTCCAGATATTCTTTTATTGTATTTTATGTCCATCTTAAAAGGGACATTTTTCTCTCTTGATGACCCAGCTGAGTCAGGAGTGAAGAGAAACAAGATGCCCTGTCTTTCATGTTATATCCAATGGAAGCAAGCCACTCCCATCTAGACTTTTTTAAAAAGTCCCACACAGTAGCCTGTTTGTTTTTATTCATCCTCATGAGGCTATTGGATGTTAGGTTTTACCAGCCTACTACTATGAGGGTATGATGCAAAGAGTCGACTGATTACTCAGGAAGTCATTACCCTATCTTAGAGTGAATGGGGGGGTGTAAGTGGCTGGAGCAAAGTTAACATTCAGCATCTCTGCAACAATGTTCAGGAATCAAAAGCTGTCACGTCGACCTCGACCAGCAAGAACGACGCAACTTGCAAAAGCTCTTCTCAAGCAGTTTATTCAGGTCCCTTGAAAACAGTCTTCCGAATGCCCGGGCAGACCCAACCCACAGGCTAAATACTAAATGAACAGCCAATCAAGTAAAGCCACGTAGTGCTATCTTAGAGGCCCACGTATGCGGAAGCAAGCCAGATCAGCGGTCTTTGCCAAATATGGACTTGTTTACCACTGAGAGCGCTCACCGTCGGGCTGGTGGAAGGCGGAAACCGGCGCCATCTTTAGGGCGCGGCACATCGCAGCTCTCTACAGTTCCCCCCTTTTTTATTTTTTCTAAAGTTGGTAGAAGTCCCTGGAAAGGCTACGTAATCCCCATATCTGGGGATCTCACGGTGGGCCTGAGCCTGTAGGAGGGCGGTGCTCAAACTCTTACCTGTCTCTGGGTCAGCCTCCCCACTCGGGACTGCCCTGTCTTAGGTGGTTGAGACTTACCCGTCAACTCTGTCATTGACTTGCCAGACCCTAATATCCGTGGAACGAATACCTTAGTGGGCAGGGACTATGCTCAGTGAAGATTTAAGGCTTCACGGCAGCGAGCCATGCCTGAGGGGACTGGCCCGCCTCAATGGCGACAAGGGCTTGTATAATCATGGCTGCATTACGCTTTTGTTGGGCTCTCATTTTGTAGATGCACCATAGGCAAACCAGACAGGCTAGTATCATCAGTATTGCCAAAGAGCCTACGCCCGCCCACTCCTTAAGATGATCCATAGCCGTCTGTATCCAGGAAGTCAAGCCAGTAGCCAGGCTCAGATCCACCCGAGTGGAATTGATGTGGACGATTTTCGCTCTCAGCTCTCTCATCTTATTTTCAAAATCAGCCGACCAATCCTGTAAGAGGAGCTCTGACAATTGCCTAGACAGATTAGCAGCCTTTGTAAAATTCTGATACTGCACGGAAGTAACACACAAACCTTGCATTTTCCACTCACACCCCAATTGTGCTAGTTGCCAAAGAGAATCAATCTGTTCTTGTATTAAATCTATGCATTGATTAACTATCATAAGGCCTCCTTTGAGATGAGAATTCATAGAGGTCTGAGTATCCAATGCCTGTGCCACAGTGGCTGAGATGTTATTCAGGGCATTGGCAGTCTGTATAGAACTAGACAAGGCAATAGCTGAGGCAGTAGCCCCCACAGCAGCAACAGTGATGGCAGCAACAATAGCTGCAGTGATGCCAAAATCTCTTTTAAGTCTGAATAGCATCATGGTATTAGGGGCCTCTACAGGAACTGGTACATATCGAGGCATTCTAGTCACCACAGCCACAGGAAAGGCTGTGGCATTCCAGCACAGGGCATAAAAGCATGTGTCCGGAGTGCATACTAACTTTTTGTCACCCAAGGATGCACTCCCATTACTTACAATCCACAGAAAAGGAGGCCAGAGACACACTGGCGAGGCTGAAAAGGTCTTATTGCAGTAAGAATGAAACGAAGAATTCCAAGTACCAGAGCCACTACCACTAGAAAAATCCAAATTGGTAGCGGACCCTAGGGAAAAATTACCTCTTTGATAAATTCCTCCCCCAAGCATAAGTATAGGTCCCAAATCCATACAGCTACCATTTGCTCCACACAAAAGCCATAAATCAAAAGGATTGGTGGCAGTCTGCTGAGGATCCCTAGTAGATATATCAAGCATTCCTGTACAAGACTTATTCACTATATTACTAATCATGGGGCTAAAGGAAAAATAATCTTGTTGAACCCAAACTGCTCTGTGCCCCTGACATCCAGTCCAGGGAAAAGGTCCTTCCTCTCCTGCGGATCCTCTACAAAAAGGTGCCCAGCGTGGCTGTCTGGGGGGGTCCCGGTCAGAAACTCGTGTGGGCCACCATCCTTCAAGGCGAGAACCGTTGCCTGAAAACAAACCACCACTCCTACCCCCAAACCTCAGTTGTGGTAAAAAATCTGTTGACTGCTGAGACAATTTAATGTATTCTGTATCATCTGACCTATTGAAGCTCATTAAAAAGCACAGACTACCCTTCAAGCTGACATTTCTATTACCTTCTATAGGGCTTTTCTGATCATCAAAGGGAAGGTAGGGTAAGCCTAAGCTTCTATTACTGCTAAATAAGCATGGAAACACAGTTGCATCATGTCTGACTGGCATCGGCTTTGGGAATATTGACAGGATCCCTCATCTTGGCTCGGTCATTCCTGACATCATCACTGCTACTATCACCAGGATCCCTAGGAAGGTCTTCATGACGAATCTTCCTCACAAGGCATTCAGGCACCCACACTGGATCTTGTTGATCCTGAGGAAAAACACAAACAGATCCTCTCGCCCATGTCAGCACGGGGTCAGGCCCTCGCCAAGAGCCTGTCAAAATATCCTTCCACTTCATCATGCCTTTAGGTGGACCATGGGAATCCTGATGTCTGTCCGCTGCTGAGCGGCCTTGAGCATCCAAATTTAAAAAATTTAAAGTAAATAAAGCTAAAGACATTCTCTCCTTGGGGGTACGGCCTTGGCCTATTCCCCCTTTTTGTTTTTGTAAACATTTTTTTTAAGGTGCGATGAGCACACTCTATAATTTTTTGTCCTTGAGGATTATATGGTAATCCGTGATTAAGCTGTACCTCCATCTGGTTGTAGAAGGAGACAAAGGACTGAGCCGTATAGGCTGGTCCATTGTCCGTTTTTAGCTGTTGTGGTTTTCCCCATGTAGCCCAGGCTTTTAAGCAATGCCCTATGACATTGCGAGTCTTTTTTTTTTACTCATAGGTGTAGCATGTATGATACCTGAGCAGGTATCCACAGATACATGAATATACTTTAAGGTTCCAAACTCTGAAATGTGGGTAATGTCCATTTGTTAGATTTTGAGTGGCATCAACCCTCTAGGGTTCACTCCCACACTGGGAGGATGATGATGAGTCACACACTGAGGACAGTCCAAAACCACTTGTCTAGCATCTGCTCTAGACAAATGGAATTTCTGCTGTAGAGTTTTTGCATTTACATGAAATAGTTGGTGAAACTGTCTGGCTTGGTCCAGGAATGAGCTCCAAAAAATGCATGTCATCCTGGTCAATTGATCAACTTTATCATTACCCTCACTTAATGGTCCAGGTAATCCTGTATGTGCTCTGATATGTTGAATATAAAAACACCTTTTTCTCTGCCAGATTAAAACTTGTAACTCTTGTAATAAGACACATACAGTACTACTATTCTTAATAGGACCTGCTAATTCTAATACTTTCACTGCGTTGACCACATAGACTGAATCTGAAATCAAATTGAATGCTAATTGACATCTTTTAAACACCTCAATTACTATTTTCAACTCTACTATTTGGGGGGAGCCCGGTTGAAATTGAGATAACACGGGCTCTTGTCTTTCTATCAAATAGGCTCCACAGCCTGTCTTTGAGCCATCAGTAAACACATTTGGTGACCCTTGAAGTGGTACTGCTGAAGTAACCTTAGGGAATATCACTGGGTGCTCCTTAAAAAATGATAGTAATGGATGCTTAGGATAATGGTTATCAATCACTCCTTCAAAGCTACATTGCAATATTTCCCAGTCATCTACAGTGCCACACAAAATCTTAATTTGATAACTGGAATAGGGCACTATTATACTGGCAGGAGCAACTCCAAAAGACTGCAAGCATTGTTGGATACCATTCAAGGCTAAAGCAGCAAGTGCAGTGGGATAATGTTCTATGGATTTTTTCGGAGAAATCTTTGAATAGGTCCATAATAATGGTCCGTCCTGCCATAACAATCCTGTAGGTTGACCATAGGTGGCAAATATGCACAATACAATGGGCTGTCCTTCCTGCCATCTCTTTAGGAAGGCACTCTGTAACCTTTCTTCCACTTTACATAAAGCTTTTCTTGCTTCTTCTGTAAATTGCCTAGGAGAATTAAGTGCTGAATCACCTTTCAAAATATCATATAGGGGTCTTATTTCATAATTTGGTAGCTTCAAATAGCCTCTTACCCAATTGATATCTCCTAACAACCTTTGAAAATCATTTAGAGTCTTTAAATTATCTTTTCTTATCTCAATCTTTTGAGGTATTATCTTTTCAGGTCCAACCTTCACTCCTAAATAATCAACCACATTTTCCTTTTGAACCTTATCAGGAGCAATAAACAACCTTTTCTTTTTTAATAATTGAACTAATTTTTTATAGGCCTGATCTAACATTTGTTCACTCTTAGCTGCCAGTAAGATATCATCCATATAATGAGCACATCTCAAATCTGGAAAATTTTTTCTCAAGGGAGCAATGGCTTCCCCCACATACAGTTGGCACATAGTGGGGCTGTTCGCCATGTCCTGAGGTAGTACTACCCATTCAAACCTCTGATCAGGTTCCTCATGGTTACAGGATGGAACAGTAAATGCAAATCTCTCACTATCTTTGGCACACAAAGGGATGGAGAAAAAACAATCTCTTATATCTATAACTATAATGGGCCATGAGGCTGGCAAAGATGATAAAAGCGGCAAGCCGCGTTGCACTGGGCCCATGATCTGCGTTTGTTGATTTATGGCACACAGATCATGCAACAATCTCCATTTTCCAGATTTCTTTTAAATGACAAAGATAGGTGTATTCCAGGGAGATACAGATGGTTTTATATGCTTTAAAAACATCTGTTCATCCACCAACTCTTTGGCCGCATTCAATTTTACAGAGGAAAGTGGCCACTGAGCAACCCATACTGGATCCTCCGTCTTCCAAGTTATGGGAATACCCTCCTCAGTGGCCCCTAGGAAAAACCCAGGCCCTGTCTCTTTTGTCTTTGCTGTATAGATATGGGACTCTTCCGCCCCTGCAAATATTTTCCTATTCCAAAGCCTGGAGCATATCTCATATCTTGCATCATACGTTGGGCTGAATCAGAATAGTCATTACTCAATTTAAATCCCATATCCTTTAAAAGGTCTCTTCCCCAAAGGGAGATAGGGAGCTCAAGTACATATGGCTGCATTTCTCCTGAGTGGTTTTCTTGGTCCTGCCACTTTAATAATCTTGCACTCATATCTGGAGTTTTAGCATAACCCAGGCCTTGAAGTGTTTGAGAAGAGGCTTGTACGGGCCAACCTGAAGGCCAGTCTTTCTTTGCTATGATACTCCTATCAGCCCCAGTATCCAAAAGGCCCAGGATCCTTTTACCATCAACTTTTAACTCCAAGACGGGGCGTTGGTCCAAATCCAAGGAGAGAAAAGTCAGATCCGTGCCCGTGGACCCAAAACCATCTTTTCCTCTCTCTCGATCCCTTGCCGCATAGCGATCATGTAAGCTCGGCAAAATGACCAACTGAGCAATTCTATCTCCAGGAGAGATAGCTGTTATACCACGGGGGGAGGCTACCATGATCTTAACCACTCCTGTATAATCTGGATCTATAACCCCAGGATGGACAATAAGTCCTCTCAAGGCTGATGATGACCTCCCTAACAGCAAACCAACTGTACCAGGTTCAAGGGGTCCTTTAAAATCTGTTTCAATTAACTGGACCCCCATTTGGGCGTTAATACGAGTCTGCTGGTGGAGCAGAGGTCCAATCCTGCTGAGCCTGCAGTGGCTCTCCGCGGTCTCTCGGATGGCGGAGGGTTGGCCATCTCTCTTGATTCTGTTGTTTGTCCTGATTCTCTACTGTCCCATATATTTGTGGGCCCTGAGGTCGTGGGCCCTGCTGTCCGTTTTTTGGACGAGCGCCACCATAACCTTGAGTTAAAGGCTGGCCATGGATGTCTATCACTGAATGGCACTCATTAGCCCAATGGTTCCCTTTCTTACATTTTGGGCATAACCCCGGCTGCCTAGGGCGTTGTACACTTCCTGTACTTTCTGTACTCCTCCCCCTGGGGCACTGTCTTTTAAAGTGTCCCATCTTGCCACACTTAAAACAAACTCCTGAACTTCCTCCACCTTTTCTGGTCAACTGTATTACTGCAGCAGCAAGACCAGCATTAGTTAACGGCCCTCCAAGTTCTCTACACACTTTCATCCAGGCTTCTAGGCCTTTGTTCTTGTAAGGGGTGATAGCGGCTCTACACTCTTTGGTACATTGCTCATAGACCAACTGTTTTATTAGTGGCATAGCAGCATCCGGGTCACCAAAAATCTTCCCTGACGCTTTCACCAATCGTGCCACAAAGTCTGAAAATGGCTCCATGGGGCCCTGTAGAATCTTAGTTAAGTTCCCACTCACCTCCCCTTTGTTAGGAAGGGATTTCCAAGCCTTGATAGCTGTCTGTTTTATTTGTTCATAAACCTGATTGGGATATCCTGTCTGTTGGTTGGCAAATCTCCCCTGCCCAAGCAGCATATCTCTATCCCAGGCTGGATTTCCATTTCTCTGATTAATGGCTGCTTGCTCAGTGACATACTCAATCAAGAAATCTTTCCAGTCTAAGTATTGACCTGGACTTAAGTAGGCACGGGCCAGGCCACTCTAATCACTCGGGGTCATACAATGTCTGCTTAATGCTTTCACTTGAGCCATTGTAAAAGAAGCGGTAGTACCATAGGTACGAACCGACTCTGCAAGGGATTTAACCACCTTAAAATCAAGCGGTTCCTCATACCTGTTCCCTTGTGGGTCTTGGTATACTGGATAGGCAAACTGTAATTCTGTTCTTACTTGTGTCCACATCCCCGGGCAGAAAGATCTCCCTACTTTCAGGGACTGAACAGGCTGATCTATCTGAATGGCTTCTGGATATGGAGGAGGAGTTGAAGGTGCCGCGGCAACGGCTTTACTTTCACCGACCGCCGCCAACGTGGCTGAAGGCGCTGCGGCAACGGCTTCACTTACACTGACTGCCGCCAACGTGTCTTTCTCTTTTACCCTTTTCTTTTCCCTTTTTCTAATAACAGTCCTCTCCAACTGTTCTATTAGAGCGTGTAACTCCCCTTCAGAATCCGTGCTCTCTGAGTCCTCAAAATCTCTAAAATCTCTAAAATCTCTAAGATCGGGATAGAGAGGAACCTTCTTTTTGCCTCCCTTTTCACTGTCTGCCTGCTCAAATCTTTCACCTTTGTTACTTTCCTTTTCACTGTCTACTTGCTCAGATCTTTCCCCTTGCAGCAGTTCCAAGGCTGATTCTCCCTCCTTGATCGCGTTACAGCATCTCTGATCTTCTAAACAACTCCTCACCATTTTCCAAATTGGTCTTACTCCATGCTTTAGAGTACCTTGTTCCCAAGCAAAATTCAACTCCCTGCCTAATTTGTCCCAGCAGGATACCGTAAGATTCCCAGACACCGCAAACCACGGAGCCACGGAATCACATTCATTCAAAAATCTCTCTAGGCTAGACTTCTTTTTTTTTTTAATTAAATACTTTATTTTTTTTTCTTCAAGTTACATCTCAGTAACAAACCCCTCCCTATTCCCCCTTCCTATCCCACCCTTCCACCCTCTTCCCTCCAGAAGTTTCCCCTCTCAGTCCAACAGCTGGTTCCTTCTCTTATAACAGTAAGTATTATACAAAACAATAGATATAAATATGCCACATTTATGAGAGTAAATTGGCCCAGTATACCTTCCCAATGTTCAGTTTATACCTATTTGGCCCCTGACTTTAACATTCTACTATCTACCCAACTCCATAAGTTTAAAGGTCTATATGTGACTCAACATTCATACTATCTTGCAACACACTTTTAAGAGTATCTTCTTAGATCTATAACAGCCTCTTGATTCCTAAACAGTTCAAAATTTAACTATAAGATTCTATCTGTCTATTCTTCAACCACCTCAGAGACCTGAGAGGGATAAATATATTTGCTTATATAGGAAGTGCAGAGCCTGCAGCTTCCAAAACTAAGAAAGAACATACCAATA
>CAJQZJ010000220.1:1880843-1895670 GCA_907164525.1 Lophiomys imhausi
GATGTAATCCAATACAATCTTATTTTTGCACAATAAACAATGGTCAATACCACTTTAGCCAAATAAACTACTAATTTTGTATCAATATACAAAGGTATAAGGGCATATTCAATAATCTGCCCCTTCTTCTTGGACCTTCCTGTGCTATGTCTATATCTCATTTTTCTCAAGCCCATGCACTCCTACATAGGAGAGGAAGAAGAATACAGATAAGGAAAAGTAGGAATTCCCTGGGGCTAACCTCCAAAACCCATTAAGACAGGACCATTTATCAGCTTGTAGTCTCTTCCCCTACATAACAGAGTTTTCAGTTATCCTTCAAATAACCAAAAAGAAGGGCGGAGAAACACCCTCCCCACCCTCTGGGCATGGGATGTCGCTCTCTTAAAGTGACTTCCTGCTGATTTGGGTCGTAGTAGACCTGTTTGGGGCCCCAACCCAAATGGGAAAAATGATTAAAAATGTTAGTACACTCCTTTTATGTTCAGTCCTTCTGTTCTCAGCTGTTTAGATTACCTAAGGGGTTTGTAGACAGAAGCTGATCTTGCAGGCTTCACTGAGGTTCCGGCTGGGGCATTGTGTAGAGCTGAACGGTCCCAGCGACATTGGATTGCAGTGGTGGTTGCAGGCCCCCAATGGAGACAGCTATTGAGGAAGTCTGCTAGGCAGAATCAACTGGGTCATTCATCCTCCTTGGTGCCTGATTCTGCTCTCTGCTGAGGGTTCCGCTGTCCGCTGTCCCCGAGCTCCCCTAATGGACACTTCGATTCTCCTGGAACAATAAGAACAGAGCCCTGCCCCAATCCCAACCCTAGGACAATTGCCCTCTTTTTTTTACTGGGGGGGGATGGGGGGGCTAGGTAGTACTTCTCCTGAAGCAAATTTGGCCTTCTGACAACATACAAAGCGTTATCTTTCAATCGGGTTAAAGAAGAAATCATTCTGTCACCTTGGAGCTAAACCAGCTCTAGTGTATATATTTTGAGATCCCAAAGGACAATCTGCCTGCATCGAGACGGCCTTTTGTAAGTAGCCTCCAAACCTAGGTCCCTCCAAATCCCATGTGTGTGTCTCTGAACTCTAATTATTGGGAACAGGGATCTGTGTTTCTCATCTGAAGGGATCAAAGATGTGTTCCACCACTCCTGGATCGAAGTCTTTCTCTATTTAGAGTTTGCCCTGCATCAGGCTGACCCTGAGCTCCGGGATCTGCCTGTTTCTGTCTCCAGTGTGCTGGGAGCTGGGACCAAGGGTGTACTCTTCTTGAATGGTGGGACCAAGAGTATGCACCCTCACTACCCCGCTCAGTATGACTCCAGAGTACATAAGACCACCAACTCTAAGGTGCCCCCCCTCCCCGTCTCCGCTGAAGTCAAAGGCATGGGCCAATACCACAAATCTCTTGTATTTTACCTTAGCTCCACGTCTTCTCTACACCTGGAGGTCTGCAAATCCAGGCTGAATGGCTGTATCCTCTGTTCCATTCACAGTGTTTCAGCCCTGCCCCCTGCCTTTTTTTTTTCTTTTTTTTTTTTTAATTTATTTGTTTGTTGCTTCAGGTTACATCCTTATCATATTGTCCTCTTTTCCCGCTTCCCAGCCCCACCCTCCCATGCTCTACACCCTGACCCTTCCGTCTTGTTCCTCTGGGGTGGAGTGTCCCTGCCTAACAGTCTCTCACCACAGATCAGGAGTCATATGAGGGCCAAGAGCCTCTTCATTCACCGGGGGCCTACGAGGCAGTACTGCCAGTGAATGGTGTCTCATTGCTACTGGGGGAATACTAAAAAAAAAGACCAACAAACACACAAACCTACAAAAACAAAGAATATCAACAAAAAAAAAAAGAGAGAGAAAAGAGAAGGGAAAAGGAAAGAGAAAAAAAGAAAAAAAGAAGGAAAAAGAAAAAGATAAAAAAAAATTATGTCCTTGTTCCTTTTGATGTGTTGGTTGTAGTACAGATATCCTGTACGATATAGTTAAAATCCTACTATAAGTGAATAGATGCCTTGTGCATCCTTCTGAGACTGGGTTAGCTCACTCAGGATGAGCTCCTCTAGATCCATCCATTTGGTTGCAAATTGCATGATTTCATTGTTTCTGATAGCTGAGTAATATTCCATTGTATAGATGTACCACAATTTTTTAATCCATTCTTCAGTTGAGGGACATCTGGGTTGTTTCCAATTTCTAGCTATTACAAATAAGGCTGCTATGAACATAGATGAGGAGACTTCCCTATGTCTCCCTGAGAGGTCCTTTGGGTGTATACCCAGAAGTGGTCTGGCTGGGTCTTGAGGCAAGGTTATTCCTAGATTTCTAAGATATCGCCAGACAGACCTCCATAGTGGTTGCACAAGCCTGCACTCCCACCAGCAATGGAGTAGGGTACCCCTTTCTCCACACCCTCGCCAGCATGCGCTATCATTTGAGCTCTTTATTTTAGCCACTCTAACAGGTGTTAGGTGGAATCTCAGGGTCGTCTTGAGTTGCATTTCTCTGATGATTAAGGATGTTGAACATTTCTTCAGGTGTCTCTCAGCCCTTAGGGATTCCTCCTTTGTGAATTCTCTATTTAGCTCCATCTCCCATTTTTTGATTGGATTATTTGGTTTCTTGGCATTTAGTTTCTTGAGTTCTTTGTAGATTTTAGATAATAGCCCTCTATCAGATGTGGGGTTGGTGAAGATTTTCTCCCAGTCTGTTGGTTGCCGTTTTGTTCGAATGACAGTATCCTTTGCTTTACAGAAACTTTTCAGTTTCATGAGGTCCCATTTATTGATTGTTGATCTCAGGTCCTGAGCTGTTGGTGTTCTGTTCAGGAAGTTGTCACCTGTGCCAATGAGTTCGAGGGTTTCTCCTACTTTTTCTTCTAGTATCTTTAGTGTGGCTGGCCTTATGTTAAGGTCTTTGATCCACTTGGAATTAAGTTTTGTACAAGGTGATAGGTATGGGTCTAATTTCATTCTTTTGCAAGTGGACATCCAGTTGGACCAGCACCATTTGTTGAAGATGCTGTCCTTCTTCCATTGTGCGTTTTTGGCTTCTTTGTCAAAGATTAGTTGGCCATAGGTGTGTGGATCCATGTTTGGGTCTTCAATTCGATTCCATTGATCCACTGGTCTGTTTCTATACCAGTACCATGCTGTTTTTATTACTGTTGCTCTGTAGTACAGCTTGAAATCTGGGATGGTGATACCTCCAGATGTTTTTTCATTGGACAGGATTGATTTAGCTATTCTGGGCTTTTTGTTGTTCCATATGAAGTTGAGACTAGCTTTTTCCAGGTCTATAAAGAGTTGTGTTGGTATTTTGATAGGAATTGCATTAAATCTATATATTGCTTTTGGTAGGATAGTCATTTTTATTATGTTGATCTTACCTATCCATGAGCATGGGAGATCTTTCCATCTTCTAAAGGCCTCTTCCATTTCTTTCTTCAGGGGCTTGAAGTTCTTGTTATATAGGTCCTTTACATGCTTGGTTAGAGTTACCCCCAGGTATTTTATGTTGTTTGTGGCTATTGTGAAGGGGGTTGTTTCCCTTATTTCTTTCTCGGTATATTTGTTTGTTGTATAAAGAAGGGCTTCTGATTTTTTTGAGTTAATTTTGTATCCAGCCACCTTGCTGAAGTTGTTTATCAGCTGTAAGAGTTCTTTGGTGGAGTTTTTGGGGTCGCTTATGTATACTAACATATCATCTGCGAATAGGGATAATTTGACTTCTTCATTTCCAATTTTTATCCCTTTGATCTCCTTTAGTTGTCTTATTGCTCTAGCAAGGACTTCAAGTACTATATTGAAGAGATATGGTGAAAGTGGACATCCTTGTCTTGTCCCTGAGTTTAGAGGAAATGCTTCAAGCTTCTCTCCATTTAATTTGATGTTGGCTACTGGCTTGCTGTATATTGCCTTTATTATTTCTAGGTATGGTCCTTGTATGCCCGTTCTCTCCAGAACTTTTAGCATGAAGGGCTGTCGGATTTTGTCAAATGCTTTTTCTGCATCTAGCGAGATTATCATGTGGTTTTTTTCTTTCATCTTGTTTATGTGGTGAATTACATTGATAGTTTTTGTATATTGAACCATCCCTGCATTCCAGGGATGAAGCCTACTTGATCATGGTGTATGATACTTTTGATGTGTTCTTGAATTCGGTTTGCTAGTATTTTATTAAGTATTTTTGCATCTATGTTCATGAGGGAGATTGGTCTGAAGTTCTCTTTCTTTGTTGGGTCTTTGTGTGGTTTAGGAATCAGAATGACAGTAGCCTCATAGAATGAGTTTGGCAGTGATCTTTCTGTTTCTATGTGGTGGAAGAGTTTGAAAAGTAATGGTGTTAGTTCCTCTTTGAAGGTCCGGTAGAATTCCGTGCTAAAGCCATCTGGCCCTGGGCTTTTTTTGGTTGGGAGATTATTAATGACTGTTTCTATTTCCTTAGGTGTTATTGGGCTGTTTAAGCTGTTAATCTGATTTTGATTTAGTTTTGGTAGGTGGAATTTATCGAGGAAATTGTCCATTTCGCTTAGGTTTTCAAATTTAGTGGAATATAGATTTTTAAAGTAATGCCCGAATATTTTCTGGATCTCCTCAATGTCTGTTGTTATTTCTCCCTTTTCATTTCTGATTTTGTTGATTTGTGTTCTTTCCCTTTGCCTTTTAGTTAATTTGGCTAGGGGTCTGTCTATTTTGTTGATTTTCTCAAAGAACCAACTCTTGGTTTCATTGATTCTTTTTATAGTTCTTTTTGATTCTAAGTTGTTGATTTCAGCTCTAAGTTTGATGATTTCCTGTCTTCTGCTCTTCTTGGGAGTGTTTGTTTCTTTTTTTCCCAATTCACCCAGCTTAGCTGTTAGTTCACTAATATGAGCTGTCACAATTTTCTTTTTGAAAGCACTTAGTGCTATGAACTTTCCTCGTAGCACAGCTTTCAATGTATCCCATAGGTTTGGGTATGTTGTGTCTTCATTGTCGTTGGATTTTAAGAAGTCTTTGATTTCCTTCCTTATTACTTCCCTGACCCAGTGGTCATCCAGTAAGGAGCTGTTCAATTTCCATGTGTGTGTAGGCTTTCTGTTGATTCTTTTACTGTTGAAGACCAGCTTTATTCCGTGGTGGTCTGATAAGATACAAGGTGTTATTTCAATTTTCTTGTATCTACTGAGACTATCTTTGTGACCAATTATGTGGTCGATTTTGGAGAAGGTTCCGTGGGGTGCTGAGAAAAAGGTGTATTCCTTTGTGTTTGGGTGAAACGTTCTGTAGATATCTGTTAGGTCTATTTGTTTCATGATCTCTGTTAGACTCAATATTTCTCTGTTTGTCTTCTGTCTTGATGATCTGTCCTTTGTTGTGAGTGGGGTGTTGAAGTCTCCCACTACTAATGTGTTGTGATCGACGTGCGCTTTAAGTTTTAGAAGTGTTTCTTTTACGAAAGTAGGTGCCTTTGTATTTGGGGCATAGATGTTCAGTATTGAAATTTCCTCTTGATGAATATTCCCTTTAATGAGTATATAGTGCCCTTCTTTGTCTTTCTTCATTAACTTCAGTTGGAAGTCTGTTTTGATTGATATTAGGATGGCTACTCCAGCTTGCTTCCTGGGTCCATTTGCTTGGAAAACCTTTTCCCAGCCCTTTGCTCTGAGGCAGTGTCTATCTTTTTTAGTTAGATGTGTCTCTTGTATACAGCATAAGGAAGGGTCTTGCTTGCAGATCCACTCTGTAAACCTATGTCTTTTTATTGGGGAGTTGAGTCCATTGATGTTGATGGATATTAGTGACCTGGGTTGTTATTTCCCATTAGTTTGGTATAGGCGGTGGTTCTGTTCCTCTTTTGGTTTAGTTGCTGATGGGTTTTCTATTCCCTTTGTTTTCTTGGGTGGAGTTTTCTTCTCTGGGTTGGGATTTTCCTTCTAGGATTTTCTGTAGGGCTGGGTTTGTGGGTAGATATTATTTAAATTTAATTTTGTCATGGAATATCTTGTTTTCTCCATCTATGTTGATAGAGAGTTTTGCTGAGTAAAGTAGTCTGTCTGGGCATCTATGATCTCTTAGGACTTGTAGTATATCTGACCAGGCCCTTCTAGCTTTTATCGTTTCTGGGGAGAAGTCAGGTGTAATTCTGATGGGTCTGCCATTGAATGTGACTTGACCTTTTTCTCTTACAGCTTTTAATATTCTTTCTTTGTTCTGTACATTTGGGGTTTCAATTATTATGTGGCGAGAGGAGTTTCTTTTCTGGTCTAATCTGTTTGGTGTTCTGTATGCCTCTTGGATTTTTATTGGCATCTCTTTTTTCAGGTTTGGGAAGTTTTCCTCTATGATTTTGTTGAAGATATTTCCTGGACCTTGGAGTCGGGAGTCTTCTGTTTCCTCTATACCTATAATTCTTAGGTTCCATCTTTTCAATGAGTCCTTGATTTCTTGGATGTTGTGGGTGAGAGATTTTTTAGCCTTCTCATTTTCTTTGGATGTTGTACTGATTTCTTCCACTGAATCTTCCATGCCTGAGATCCTGTCTTCCATCTCTTGCATCCTATTGTTGATACTCACATCCGTAGTTCCTGTTCTCTTCCCTTGGTTCTCCACTTCCTCTTTTAACTCTGACTGTGTTTTCTTTATTGTTTCTCTTTCTATTTTCATGTCCTGTATGGTTTTGTTCGTTTTGTACATTTCCTTCTCCAGCTTGTTTGTTTTTGTATGAAAATCTTTCATGGCTTTTTCCTTTTCCTGTTCAAGCTCTGTCACCTTGGCTTGGAGCTCTTTAATGGTGTTGTTCCTTGTTTTGATTTGTAGAATTGTGGTTTCTTTGAATTCCTTCATAGATTTAAGTTCTTCTTGCAGGGACTCTATCACTTTCCATACTGCAGAATTGTCAATGTTTTCATGTGTTTCTGTTGGTGTGTGGTCATCCGAATTGGATGAGCTAGGGTGGTTCTGCTTTGTTGGAGTCATAATTCCTTATTTCTATTTTTTTTTTTACCTTTCGCCATTGGATGCATTTAGCTGTCTGTTTTCTGTGCTTGGAACCACAGTGGATGATTTGGTGCAGGGGACGAGTTACTTGGCTATCTGTCGTTGCTTACAGGGGGATTTCAAGGTCACTGTGATTTTAATCGCCTGAGGCACTGTGATCTGGTGCAGCCTATTCCCAGGTTGTAAGTAATGGACCAGGATTGTTTCACTGCTCCCAATTCAGACTTCTCTGTGTTGCACTCTGAGTTATCAGCCTGTAATGGTTCTGATGGTATGGGCCTGTTTGCCCAGGCACAGATTCTGTGGGCTTTGTTTGTCGTCCCGGAGGCTGACAGGGTCTGGCTCCACACCTGATATGTCTGGATTTTCCAGGATACAGCTATGGTCCCGATTTCTGGTTTCTCTCTAGTCTTCTTGCCACAGGGCTGGACCCTGTGCCTGATTCCCTTCCTTTCTGCGCCGCCACGGGTCCCTTGGGTACCCCAAGCCCCGGATCCTCCGGCTGCCTGAGTGCACCTCTCGTCCCAGCAGCTCCGCCGTGGGTGCACGGACCCCTGGCCCCACCCACGCCTGTCTCTCTCCCCAGATGACCTGCCGTGGACTGGCGGGGATTTGTCCCTGCCAGCCGTGCTCCCTCCCCAGCTGTGCTACCGTGACCACCTGCCTTTGTGTTCCCAGCTTCCCACGCTCTCTCGGAACCTCCCGCCCTCCGCTTCACGAGCGGCTGCGGACCACCCGCTGAGCCCCCTGTTTGTTCCTTGCTAAGGCTTCCACTATCTCGCAACCTTTTCTAAGTGGGTATAAGTTCAACCTGATGTGTGGGGAGCCCAATAGGACAGCAATCTATGGCCAAGTGGACCCTGATTCTGCCTGCTGTAAGTTGGGATCGATCTTACCAGGCTCCTCACCAAATGTGAGTTCCCGAATCCCCGGTTTTGTGGCCTCCGTGTCTGTGAGAGATGGGGAGAGCCTTGCCCTGGGACTTTTAACAGTCCCTTGGGAGCTGTGAGTGTTCCCGGGGGGGGGGGTCTAGCCCCTCCGGTTTTTGCACAGTGCCCAATAACTCTGTGTTTTTTATGGCTCTTTTTTCCCCGCGTTCAGAATGCGTCAGTGCAGGTCACCGCCATCTTCACTCCTAGGGTAGACTTCTTAATTTTCAAATTCCTAGCTAAAAGTAGCTCCTGAAGAGCCAGAAAAATTGGATGTGACTCAGACAATCCCATGATTAAAAATTTACTTTCGGTTCGCAGCTTCCCCACGAAACTTTACCTTTTGTTCGCAATCTCCGCGAAACTTTACCGTATGTTCACTATCTCCGCGAAACTTTACCTTTTGTTCGCTATCTCCGCGAAACTTTACCTTGTGTTCGCTATCTCCGTGAAACTTTATTGTCCTAATTTATCCCAGGAACTTACCAGCGCTGCCCCTGACTGCAGGAGTTCTGAGTCTTTTTTGGTTCCCCGTAAGGGCCACCACTTGTCGCATCGACCTTGACCAGCAAGAACGACGCAACTCGCAAAAGCTCTTCTCAAGCAGTTTATTCAGGTCCCTTGAAAACAGTCTTCCGAATGCCCGGGCAGACTCAATCCACAGGCTAAATACTAAATGAACAGCCAATCAAGTAAAGCCACGTAGTGCTATCTTAGAGGCCCACGTATGCGGAAGCAAGCCAGATCAGCAGTCTTTGCCAAATATGGACTTGTTTACCACTGAGAGCGCTCACCGTCGGGCTGGTGGAAGGCGGAAACCGGCACCATCTTTAGGGCGCGGCACATCGCAGCTCTCTACAAAAAGCTAATGCTTCTTTGGTATGAGAATGTAAGAGTGGGATGAGACAGAAGATGTGATATCATTTCTGATCTTTAGCTTTGGTAGAACTTGGAAATGATGGGTGTTTGCAGAACATGGAGATGATAGGGCTGTGCCACAAGGAGCATATTTTATTTCTTTCTTTCTTGCTAGCCTCACTGACTTTGTATTCCATTACCCAGTGCTCTCTCTCTCTCTCTCTCTCTCTCTCTCTCTCTCTCTCACACACACACACACACACACACATGCACACATGCACACACACACAATAGCGTCTCACTATGTAGCACTGGATAGCCTGGAACCCACAGAGGTCCATCCACGTGTCTCTGCCTCCTGTGTGCTGGGATTAAAGGCATGCTCCACACCCCCTGGTCTGCTGCTCTCTTAGAGTTCCTTCACAGAACATAGCTTGTGTGTTCTGCATTCAGCAGATTTCTCACAAAATGGGTGGAAATGTTTCATAATTTCATATTCCCAGAGAGAAGTTTGGGAAACATAGTGAAAAGTGATTGACTGTCTCATGCAGCATCAGATGGCACTCCAAAAGAAATGGCTCAAATTTTGGAATTTGGGAATTATCAGTTACTAAAAGCACGGCTTGGGGAAGAGAACATGAAACTGGAAAGTGCACAGGAATGACTCACCCTTGTAATTCCATCCCTGGGAAGCTGAGGCAGTGGGAATCATGAGTGGGAGACCATTTTAGACTAGAGCCCCATATCTGCCTAGAACACAGAGCCATCTCTCCTCTTGGAGAGCCATCTGATGCTGCACAGGCCTGGGTAATCAATGGACTGTGTCATATTTTGCATACAGAGGGAGATCTTATCTAAAAGCACAAAAAAGTTTGATGTTGTATGTACATGGGTATTTTACCTGCAGGTATGCCTGCGCACCACATGCAGGTTTGATGGCTTTAGAGGCCCACAGAGAGAGCCAGGTTCCTTAGCATTAAAGTTACAGATGGGTTTGAGCTGCCATGTGGGTTCTAGGAATAGAATCCAGGTCCTCTGGAATAGCAGCCAGTGCTCTTAACTACTGAGCCATCTCTCCAGTGCCAACAAGATAAAGTACAGCTGGGAGTCACGAGGAGGCCTTAGTAACAGCTCAGACATGTATTCCTATATTGTGAATGACAAATTTCCATTTCCTCAGTTGTAGTCTGAGTATTCCATTTTCATGATTATCTCAAGGATTACATAAGTACAATGTTTGCAAAAAACGATTAAGGGCTCTGTGTACTTTGTACCAACGTGAAGGAGGCAAACGTGTGACATCAAAGGAGAATGTCTAATGATTGTACCACAAATTAGTCTAGATAGTTGCCTTCAAGATCTTAAAAAAAAGGAAAAAGCCTGCCACTACTCACAGGGGAAGAAAAGGCACTGTACACAATTATTACACAAACCTGTCCTTCCACCCTAGGACACACTTTAAGTGTGCTCTGCTTTAGAGAAGGTCCTTTGCCAATGACTCTTCAGATGACTGAACTGATGAATTAGGGGAGTCAAATAGTCAGAGACCCCCCCCAAGGACACCTCTGCCTGAATTTGGCTTTAGTTGAATGGTTACTGCTCCCTGGCCCTGGTGGGTTCATATGGATCAATACTAGTCCGGTCACAATACTAGCCCAGATCTACTACAGAAATGTGATTAAGAAGCAAAGAATTTGGTATTTACATAGAGGAGAAAGTTCACTTCTCGTATTTAAGGATTTAGACATCATAGGTTCTTCCAAAGCAAGGAGAGTAGGAAATAAACAAGAGTAGACCCCGGTATTTTAAGAATGAACATTCTCTCAAAGCATGGTGGCACAAATCTACAATTCCAGCATTCAGGCAGCTGACGCAGGAAGATCATCACAAATCTAAGGCCAGCCTGGGCTATCTCTGTTTCAGCAAGCAAGAGAACAAACATGCAAACAAAATTCTGGGCTTCAGATAAGTCACACAACATCTCAATTATAGAGACCAAAGTGTATGGGGAAGGAAATAAATGATCAGAAATTAGCAAGAAAGCTAGGGCCTGGCAGGTATGGCCTGGATCAGTCTGAATGACCTTTGGCAAGGTCTCCAGTGTGCACCTCAGTTTCCCATCTGGCAAACAGAAACATCTGCCTCA
The DNA here is from genome assembly GCA_907164525.1 of Lophiomys imhausi. Lineage (NCBI taxonomy): Eukaryota > Metazoa > Chordata > Mammalia > Rodentia > Muridae > Lophiomys > Lophiomys imhausi. The sequence goes on from CAJQZJ010000220.1 coordinate 1,891,751, forward strand.
CTGGTTTATTATAAGAAAGAAATCAAATAATGTAGCTAGCTAGTAAGAGAGGTGGTTGGAAGCACCTGACAGTCATAAGAACTGGATGGTAGATTACTATCAATTTAATGCAATATAACTCATCAAATATTGACTGAACTCTTACTATTTGCTGAGGACTGTATCCCTGGTGCTGGAATTGAAAGGGGCTGAGTAAGGTGGCAGGCTAATGACCTGTAGAAGGTAAGTGGACTGAAGGCCGCTTTGGGCTCTGTGTGTATCACAGGGATTTCATTATATATAAATACATTCATAGGTTCCCTAACCTTTACTCTGTGTTGGCCTAGTTCTTCTCATTTCTTCCTTCTGTCCTCCAACTATTCACTCAGGTTCCTATAATTCATGACGCATATGGTGTCCCAAGGAACTTTGTGGCTTATGTAGTATGAAACTCAGTCTATCAAGTGAGAAAAAGCTGCAAATCAAAATTTCCAAAACATCATGTGAAATACAACAGTGACCCATAGACTGTGATTGGAAGTGGCAAGGGTGAGCTGCTGAAGTAGGCCACAGTTCCTTGCAGAAGGTACATTTTAAAGAAGTCATTGGAGAAACCAGACTTGTTAAACACACAGGCCTATTGTCTTCAAAGGAAAGAAATGACAAATGCTTGGTCACCTAGAAGGCTAGAATGGATGTAGCCTGACAACCTGGTCCTCTTTTTGCTGTTTTACAGAGCCAGCCTTCCTGAATCCTGGCTCCAAATCCTAGGCATTGTTTAGGCCCTAATCCTGAGCTTTGTCTCTCAGTGAATAGAACCCTTATAAAAGAGGTCCCATCTACTCTGCGTCTTTCACTGGCAGAATCTGTCCTTATGCTTATTATAAATCCGTCCTCCTTAGGTTGTTGCCCTGAGCACTATGTAGCACTCAATAGAACTCACTCTCTCTGCAAAGGTCACAGGCACTTTCTTACTTGGCTAGAGAAGTTCTATGTAGCTATGCCTAAAGCTTTGTTGTTATAATTGTCACATGGAAACCTTTTCCCAAAGTTTTACTGTGTTTAAATATGTAAGAAAAATGAATCATGGAAGTTTTGACCCAGTGCTTGCAAAGGTGGTGCTGACTGAAATTTCATTCTTTACCTTGCAAGGATCTATTCCCTGCAGAGCAGACCATCAGGCTTGCAGGGGGTCCTAACAGTTTATAATGTATATAGAAAGTTAGTCAGCTGGGTCTGGTGACATAGGCCAGTATTTCCAGCATTCAGGAAGGTGAGGCATGAGGGTTATAAGTTCAAAGCCCATCTGGGATACAGAATGAATTCAAGGATAGCCTGGGCAGCTTAGTAAGACCCTTTTCAAAAGAAATAAATGGGTCTGGGGATGTGGTTCAACGACAGTCTTTGTTTGGTGTGTGCAAGTCCTGGGTGCCGTCCCCAAATTCCCTCCCCTTCTCAGAAACAAAACAAAGGAACAGAGAAAGGGCATTTCAGACTAGGAACTACCACATGCCAGATACACTGCAGCTTTCCATATTAACAGGCTCTTTTTATGTCTTTGTGGCGTTTCCTTGAGTCCCTCAGATTTCATCTTTCCTCAGAAAATAAAGGCTATGTGATATCGAGGAGAGTCCAGCAGAGGGAGCCAGAGGTTAAACAAGGTGTGGAGCCCTGGGCGTCCTTGCGGGTTTTGACTTAATGAGAATTCAGTACTCCGACCCAACCATTTAGTCCAGTGTTGAATACAAGTCGTCTGAATATGTTAAAAGTAGGCTGTCTAATGAGCTTTGGACTTCTCAATTTCTGCATGTAACCCCATCCTAAACGGACCAAGTTTAGTCTATGCTTTGAAACAGTTACACGCCCGCCTGCTCACGGTGATGAATGGCGGCAGAAAAATAGAGGCCAGTGGGAGACCGGATTTACTTTGTCACCAAATACAGCTTTCCGTTTTCTCATCCTTTCTTGCCTTCTCCGAGAGGCTATCAACACTTTGAACTGCCCAAATCTCTTTCACAAAGTGACAAGATGGCTTGTGCTCACGCGCATCATTTCCCAGGCCTGTATGTGGCGCTCTAGGTAAAGGACAGCCAATGGAGGTCTCAGAGTCTGCTCCTGTGACACCCACACAGCGGCTCTGGACTTAGTGGGAAGGGATAGCTTGAAAGGCGAGCTGTCTGCTGCCTCTTGGGATTGGGCTCTTGGCATCTGGGAGGGACTTCGGCTATAGTATAAATTAGGAGCGCCACTGTCCCAGCTGCAGTGCTGAAAGTGGGGCCCCAGCTGTGATAGGTCACCAGCTGTGCTCCTGCAGCCAGACCCAGCGAGACTGAAGAAGAAAAGGTCTGATTTCTATATATTCATGTATTTAATTTTGATAACTGGAAGGCAGGATTGGCACGAGGATGCTCCAAAGGCTCTTGCTGACCCGGAGCCGTAGACTTGTGGGTACTTTCAGAGGATCAAGAAGGGGATCCGTTGGCTTCCAGGAACCCAAACTCAATGGTTTTTCTTTGCGTTGCAGGTACACTTCTATCCGCCACGCTCAGGACAAGCTAGGAAGATGAGGCTTCTCGGTCGACTCCGCTCCTCCGCTCCTGAGCCTGCCTTCTCCAACGTGCTCACCCCAGGCCGCATCCCAGAGTTCTGTATCCCCCCGCGGCTGCCGGTCCCCAGCGCTCCCGAGCCACCTATCCCGGCCGCCGCACTGCCTTGGCGCTGCGCGGCCGAGCCCAACCTATGGCCGCGCAGCCCTGACGACGACGGTGACGACGACGACGGCTCGGGACGCACGGACTGGGACCCGCGCTCACAGGCCGCGCTGTCGCTGCCGCACCTGCCCCGCGCGCGCACCGCCTACGGCTTCTGCGCGCTGCTGGAGAGCCCGCACACGCGCCGAAAGGAGTCGCTCTTCCTCGGCCACCCCGGCGCTCCAGTCCCCCGGCCCTGGCTTCGCCTACGCGCGCGCACCTACAGGAGCCCGCGCCGAGTCCCGGACGCCCCGCGACCGGCACCGCGCGACCCAGACGACGTCCGGGTCCTGCCACCGGCTCCTGCGCCCCGAGTGCGCCGCCTCCTGCGCGCCCCCGATGGACTGCTGAGCCGCGCGCTGCGGGCCCCTCGCGGTCGGACCGGCGCGCGCCCCGCGTCCCGCGGCGACGGGCACGAGCGCGCCGCCTCCTGCGCGGCCCCGGCCCCCAACGGCCGGGATCCCGAGCTCCTGCAAGCCGAGGCCAACGTGGCCCTGGGCCGCGGGGATTGCACGCTGCGCCTGGCCGCCGAGTACTGTCCCCGCAGCGCGTGCCTCCGCCTCCGCCTGCTGCGCGCCGAGGGTCCGGCTGCCGCGCTCGAGCCCCGCGCCCTGGGCTGCCGCCTGAGCCTGGTGCTGCGGCCGTCGGGCCAGGAGCGCGCCAGTGTGGTCCGCCGCAGCCGCAAGGCCGCCCTCGACCAGGACTGCTGCTTCGACGGGCTCTCGGAGGAGCAGCTGCGCCGCCTGGCCGTGCGCATCAAGGCCGAGAGCAAAGGCCGAGGGCTGGAGCGTGGGCGGCCGCTGGGCCAGGGCGAGCTGCTGCTGGGCTCTCTGCTACTGCTCTGAGTCTGGCTTCCCTGGCACCCTGGACACCTAATGTCGCTTGGCCTTGAGATGGTGGCCCCGGGACACTAGGAGATTCATGGACTCTGATAATGGCTTGACCCAGGGACACACACAACCTCTTGGCTCTGGTACATTTCTCGTTTGTACAAAATAAAAGTTATTTTTCTACTTGTGATCTTGCAGTATTGATCCCCCCCCCTTCTCATCGCCTTTTGGTAGCAAAAGAAAAAGTAATGGTTCCCTTCACTCTACTCACAACATCTGATCATCTTTCAGACCATTGTAATAGTCAAAAGGAAACACACACACACACACACACACACACACACACACACACACACACACA
>CAJQZJ010000220.1:1895680-1905718 GCA_907164525.1 Lophiomys imhausi
ACACACACACACACACACACACACACACACACACACACACACACACACAAAACAAACAAAAAAACAAAAAAAACAAACAGGTTCACCCTGGAGTGGAAGAGTGAGAATGTAAGCAGACTCACATGCTTGTTTTTTTTGTTTTGTTTTTTGTTTTTTGTCCTACTCAGTGTGAACACTGAAAGATTCACATGGCTTCCAAAAATGATCATTCATTAACCGGTAAAGTCCTTGCCATGCATGTCCTGAAGTCTGTACCTGTAACCCACCTTTTAAAAAGCTGGGCCTGGATGTACTCAATTGTAAGCTGGAGAAGCCGAGACAGGCAATAAATATCCCTGGTGTTTGCTGACCCTGTATTCTAGCCTCTTTGGTGATCTCTAGGCCAGTGGGAGACCCTGTTCCAATGAGCAAGGTGGATGGCAAATGAACAACACCAGGGGTAGAAATTTGTCCTCTGAAGGTAATTGTGCATATATGATTATTCTTTCAAAATCGTTCTCGACATTAAGATCCATTGAAGCAGCGTTTTACAGAATTAGGTGGTGTAGTTCACACTCTCAGTTGCATGCACACATAGTCTGGGAAGAGACCCTCTTCCATTATAGAGACATGCTGGTAAGAAGAGAGTCTTCTCTGAGGAGAAACAGGACCCTTTGCAAGTGGATTCTTCATACACTGTAGGAGCAGAGGTGCAGGAAGGAAAGAGAAGCTCAAGGTAATGGTGGGAATAGGCATTCCTTTTGTTTCTTCCTCTGATCCTTGAGGATCTTTGTGGCCCATGTAAACCCATTGTTTTTGTGGCCTTGTTCCCACCGGCTGTGTGTCTATATTACACACTGAACAGTTTTGCAGTAGGATTTCCTAGACAAGTTAAAATCAGTTGCCAATTTCTTGAGCTGTGAGTTCTAAGAAGTTTTTTTTAAGTTTGTTTTTAATATTTTTTAAAATTGTGTATGGGTGTGTGTATCTGTGCACACATGCCCCTGAGGGCAGATACCAGTGAGGCGAGACATATTGGATGCCCTGGAGCTGGAGTTAAAGGAGCTTGTGAGCCATCTGACTTGGGTGCTGGGAAGTGAACTTAGGTCCTGGGTCGGAGCAGCAAGTGCTCTTGAACCCTGAGCTGTCTCCCCAGTCCAGAAAGAGCTTCTTAATATGGTTTGTTTTCATCTGTTGATTCTTTCAATAGACTGGAGCTCACTGGAAACTGATTATACCCAAAGGCTTGCCCTTGGCTCGAGTCACCTACAGCATAGTAGAAAGTAGGCTGGACGGGGAAACAGATAAGTCTAGTCTTTTGTTTTCTTTCTGCCCCTTGCTGCTTATCCAGGCCTCCTTTGTTTCTCATGAGACCCCTCTTGAGGTCTTCTTGAGGTCTTGTTAAGAGACACTTGAGTCCCCAGTCAACTCTTGAGTACAGGAAGTTATGAAACCCAAGCAGGGCAGACTGGAACTGCATGACTTAAGAGGTGACAGTCACATTCCAGGAGACAGACTCCTTCACTTTCTTCCCAGTTGTTTCTCTGTGATTCTCAAGTGGAGCCAGCAGAACTGATGGCCAGCTGGAGCTGAAGATTCAAATGACCCAAGAAGAGGAATGTAGAATGTCGTAGGTTTCCCAGGGTCAGTGTCTCCATATGTAGCAGTAGCAACAGTAACAATAACAACAATAAATAATTCACACCCATTCTGTATCAGAAAGCCTCTTCCCATTGTTGTTACCAAAATGATATCCTGAGTACCAACACAAATCCTGCATTTTAAATATAATTTCAAAGTGGACAAATCAATACTTAAAAATCACATCACTTAAAGCTGAGAACTCATTACAGAGTCATGTAGCTAGCACACAAAGCTGACCTTAGACATGAACCAAGGTATCCTGACTTCTCCAGGTGACTGACCATCCCCTGTGCTGTCTCACAACAGTCATCTGAGCCTGTTCTTTGCAATAGGGGTCATGCTAAGTACAGAGGGTACAACTATGAACAAGATAGACTAGTGGATAGCAAAATAAATAAACAAAATCTAAAAAGAAAGAACAAAACAGCAAGTTTTATTACAAGACATTACAGTAATTATCATTAAAAAGCAAACAAACAACTAAGGAAAGTGACAGCAACCATCAGATCTGGAAAGTAGCGAATACCTTCAGAGATGAAGTAGCCAGGTAGATTTCCCTGAGGCTTGAAAAGGGAGTAGATCCCAGAAGGAGCTGAATTCAACACAGCTAAACAGCCCCTTATTACAATGTTATGATGCCTTTGCATTTCATAGCTCCAAGCCAGAACTTTTGGTTCCCACCCAACATCAGCTCTCCTAGAAGCACTGAGATTACAGACCTGTGCTCCCATATCCAGCTTTATGTGGGTTCTCGTGCTCTGAACTCAGGGACTCAGGATGGCACAGTGTAGTCATTTGAATAGGTATGACACCCCCCCCCCCCAATTCATGTGTTTGAATGCTTGGCCATAGGGAGTGGCGCAATTAGAACGTCTGGTCTTGTTAGAGGAAGGATGTCACTGTGGAGGTGGGGCTTTAAGGTCTTAAATGCTCAAGCTATGTCCACTGTGAAGCAAATCTAGTCTCCTCCTGGCTGCCTTCAGATCATGATGTAAAACTCTCAGCTCCTTCTCCAGCACCATGTCTGTCTGCAGGCTGCTATGCTTCCCGCCGTGACAGCAATGGACTAAACTTCTGAGATTGTAAACTAGCCCCAATTAAATGCTGTCCTTTATAAGAGTTGCCTTGGTCACAATGTCTGTTCACAGCAATAAAACCCTAAGACACATGGCAAGCGAGCATTTTACTTACAGAGCCAGTTCTCAAGCTCACTAGCACTTCTGTCTCAAGTCAAGTGGAGTTGTCCTCAGCTCCTCTGTCCAGGTTTTACTTTACTCCAGTGAGAATGGCACTTCTTCACAAAGTCTTTGCTGGTACTGTTGTCCTCTTGCACTTACAGTTCTTTATTTTTTCCTCCCCACCCCGTGTGTGTGTGTGTGTGTGTGTGTGTGTTACTACCCCATGTTACATTACATGGTACTGTGTTGTTGTTTGCACATATTCCTTTTCATGACAGTGTATGCTTTATGAACACAGGAACTTGGTTTCCAATATTCATTGCTTGTCTCAGATGCCGAAAACAGTGCAGTATGTTTTAAGTACTCAATAAATAACTGCCCAAACTGAGTGTGGAAAGAAAAGATGAAATGAACAGAAGAGGCAGGGGGACCAAACGCTGAGTCAGTGCAACATTCAGAAATTCAGTAAAGGAGACAGCAGGGTACAGAAGGCAGAGGATCAGTAGCTGGTGGCAGTGTGGAAGCTCAGATCAGGAAAGAAGGGAATGCCCAAATGGTTGAAATCCATGAGAACAGGGATTTGGAGGTTTGGATGAGGGCTCCAAATGGCTTTTGAGGCTAAACAATGTGTAGCAATGTCATATTTCCCCCAGGGAGGTCCTGAAAGCCTGTTGTGTAATGATTTGAAGGTCCAGCTTAGGTTGCAATGGAGACCCCAATATGTTGGAGATTTCTTAACAGGAGATGTCCACTGAAGGAAGCTACAGACAGAGAATAGAGCAGGTCCAAGAGAGTGACTATGTGTGCTGCAAATGACAGAGCTTCAGGAGTGGGGCCTCCAAGCCAAAATGACTCTATCATAAGCTCTAGATACCTGAATGGAGCCTTGGGACTCTAGGTTTGCCCTGCTGGGTTTCTGTCATGTTAAGTCTGACCTTTCCTTCCTGTGCCTATGTTTCTGACTTTTGGAATAATGCTGCAGGCTCTGCCCCATTGCAACTTGGAAACATGTAATTTAAAAAGAAATCTTTTTTTTTCATGTTTGCAAAATAAGATCAGTTTTATTACTTTATAGACATACCTTGTAGATGAAAAAAGAAATCTTTTATTGCATTTGAACATTTTTATTTCGTGCACAATCATGTGGGTAAATATGTATGTAGGTATACAAGTACGAATACACACATGCCACAGCATGTGTGTGGAGGCCAGAGGACAACTTGCAAAAATTCATTTTCTCCTTCCATGATGTGAGTCCTAGGATTTGAACTCAGGTCATTAGGCTTGGAGGTAGGCATTTTACTTACTGGGCCATCTCTGTGATCCATGTAATTTGTTTTTTTTGGTGTTATAGATGCTCACAGTTAAGAGATTACCTGAGCCTCAGAAGTGATTTTTTTTTTATAGTGTTGGAACAGTTAAAAACAATTGGGACTCTTAAAGTTGAATTGAATGCATTTGTGGCATGAGAAGGCCATGAGCCTACGGAGGCAAGGTACAAAAAGGTTATGTCCAGATGTCAAAATGATAAGGGGTGAGTTTGTTTGTTTGTTTATATTTTTGGGTTTTATTTTGTTTTTTTGAGACAGGGTTTCTCTGTGTAGCCCTGGCTGTCCTGGAACTCACTCTGTGGACCCAGCTGGCCTCAAACTCAGAGACCCACCTGCCTCTGCCTCCCAAATGCTGGGATTAAAAGTGTGCCACCACCACCTGGCAAGGGGTAGACCTATGGTGGTTAATATTGATTGTCCAATTGACAGAATCTAGAATCACTTCTGAGACAAAACTCTGGACATGTCTTTGAGGAAATTTCTAGAGTACACTGAGGTGAAGAGATCCCTCCCCAGCTGTGGGAAACATTGTTTCATGGGCTCGGCTCCCTAAGTGAGTACAAAGGAGGAAGCAAGCAGAACAAGAGAACCCATCTCTGCTTCCTGTGATGTAACCGACTGCCTTCCTGTCCTCCACCTGCCTCCTATTTCTGTCAGGAGATGGGGCCTGGGTTGGTCAGAACTATCTGTGAAGGACCCTGCATCTCCATCTTCTCCTCCAGCTGTGCCTTCTCCATGGCTGCGGATTGACTGCATCATTAGGCTGTGAACCCCACTTTCCTTCCTCCGGTTGCTTTTGTCGGTTATTTTCTCATAGCAAGGAGAATAGAGATGAATACAGAAACCACATCTTCATTTCCTGCAGTTGAGTATCATTTTTTCAGAATAGTTTCATGCACATCTGTGACTCTAACCTTAAGTGCGTACAAAGGGCAGCCCATCAGGAACATGTCTGTACAACTGCACTAAATGACACAAAAAATTGCATCTTTCCACTCTGTTGGTAGCACTTCTCCACTCTCCATCTGCCACATGAATAAGCAGAGCAATAACTCAGTCATGTGTGCTCCTCAGGTCCAACCATCAGCATGAAGAGTCTGTGATCATTTATAAAGAGCCTCGCTCTGGTATCGTATCTGCATGGTGCACACACTAGTAGAGGAAATCCACATTTTATTTTGCAAAGATGGAGTAGGATTACTTTGCTGATTTGTAACAGTTCCTGGTCTCAAAAAGCAGGTTCAGGCTATGAGTTTTTGTTAGTGCCTGCTGACTTCAATTGCGTTGTAACTATGTTAAGAGTCCCCCGTGTCTGTTTGTCCATCTCCCCATGAGACTGAAGGGCAGAGACCATGCAATTTAACACTCTCCAGCAAGCACACCCACCATCTTTTAGTATGCCATGGATTGTTTTCTTCAACCTACTAAAAAAGATTAGGAAAACATCTTTCTAGACAGTTTACTACATGAGAAGCTAATTTTCCTGCATGGCAAATATCAAGAGAATCACTAGGGAGCTCGAAGCAGGGTCTGAATCTCCCTGAGGAGGGGAAGTGTCCAGTATGGAGTATGTGGTCAAATCAAGGGGGGATAAGGAAAATGTCAGAGTTGTCCCTGTTATTTTCTGCCCTGGAAGGACAGAAAGAAGGGGTCATCTTTTAGGCTCTGCCCACTGCTCAGGTCACTGACTTTTATAGGCAGGATGCATGTGGCCTTTCATTCTGGGTCATCCTCAGCAGCGACTTCTCTCTTCTGTCCCTAGAAACCCTACACTCAAGGACATAGTCCTTCCCACCAGTTGGTCTCCTCAACCACCAAGTTCTTACAATTTAAATGTCTAAGGCACAGCCTGAGGTCCCCTTTGTCACTGTTGGGGTGTGTTTTCACCTTGAGCAGATGCAAAGATTCAGAAATCCAAGAGAGGTAGAGAGTTTCTCTTTGTTCCAAGGAAGGCCAGAGGATTTGGCGTTGATCTCCTGAAGCTCCACTAGGACCACACCAACAGGAGGGGATGGAGAAGATGTGCCAGACAGACACCCAGGTGATATTTAGAAAAGGAAGAGGAAAATGGGTGTGAGTCCTAGAGAAAGCCTGATATCAGGCCAAAATTGGAGTTAAGGCTTAGTTTCTTTTCTATTGCTGTGACAAAACGCCATGACCAAGGCAACTTATAAAACAAAATGTTTCATTGACTTACATTTCAGAGGGTGAGAGTCCATGGTGGTGAAGTAAAGGAATGGTGGCAGGATCGACTGAGAGATCACATCTTGACCCACAAACAAGAGGCAAAGAGAAGGCACATTGGGAATGGTGTGAGCTTTTGAAATCTCAAGGCCTCCCTCACCCCAGTGACACACTTTCTCCCACAAGGCCACACTTGCTAATCTTCCCAAACAGTTCCTCCAACTGGGAACCAAGTGCTCAAACCTTTGAGCTTATGGGGGACCATTCTTATTCAAACCACCCCAGCCAGAAAAGAGTGTGGTATTGACTCAATTTCAAGGCATAAATTCTAGAAGGTCACTGAAGCTCAAGAAGATCACAGTTGACTTGAAACAGTTAAGTGCAGAGAGGCTGTGTTCCATTGCAGGAATCAGAGTAGCCTAGCTTTGAAGTCATACAATTCTTTTTCTCTGGAGTCTCCATGTCCTACAGGGACAATCACTATCTGTTCTTGGTGCGGCAATGTGGAAGGGTCCTAGCTGGGACTCAAGGGGCTCAGCTCTTTACTAGGAGGTCACTGAACTCTCAGAACTGATGTCTGCATGTTCATAAAATGGAACAAAAGTCACAACTGGATGTCCCTGCAAGAAGTGGATAAGATAGTGTTATTAAGGCTATGGGTTTTATTTCTTTATATTGCCCAAGTTGACCCTGACCTCAAGGGTCTCCAGCCTCCACCTCCTCAGTTCTGGGATTACAGATGTGCACTACTGTGTTAAATAAAAGCATTTTTAGAGAGTCAAGGACCAAAAAAAAAATCACTAAAAAATAAAGTGCTCAAGTTATTGATTTCCCTTAGGATAGGAGGGCCTGCTATGCACTAGTGTTTTGAGCTATTTAAGACAGGGTCGCACGTGTTTAAGGCTGACCTCAGACTTACTATCTAGCTGAAGGTGGCTGAACTTCAGATCCTCTTGCCTCCACCTGGGAAAGAATAATGATGATTTGAATGCATTTTGTCTGTTGGTTAGTTGTTCTCTTTTGTGTCAAATATTACTAGAGACCTCTGAGGCCAAGTTTTAAAAACTAAGGAAAGTCACAGGTGAAATGTCTGAGAGACTGAGCAGAACTGGCTCTTGATAAGATGTTTACATTTCCACTTACAGTTGGTGCTGAGAATAAACACTAAGGTTTATCTGGATACTGGGAGGCATGGGTTTTAACAGGAAAAAGGCCGGCCAAAGCCCGATAACGGGAACCTCAAGCCACGTCTCTCCCTACTCACAGAAAAGGGACTCTGTCACTACAGGCTGCTATTGATTTATATTTTGCCAAGAACTTTGATAATATTATCACAGTTCCACCTCTTTTTACTGTTTTGAAAACAATATCTTTGAGTGTATGTGTGTGGGAGTGCAGGTGTTGTCATGTGCCTGTAGGTACACATGTGTGGGGTCGTGAGTGTAGAGGTCAGAGGTCAATGTTGGTTATCATCTATTATTTTCTAACATATTTTAAATTTTTATTTATTCTTTTTATTGTTTTTTTTTTATTTTGTGAATTTCACATCAAGCACACTGTTCCCTCTCATCTCCCACCTCTCTTCAGACCCACCCTCCACCCTTGAAACCTCTCCCAACATAATAAATTTTTCATTATGGAAGCTGTAGTGTTTCTCGGTGTGTCCCACAATATTCCATTTTGTCCACACCATTTTTGCTCTCAAATGTTCATTATAATGGTTTCTTGGTCTGGTATGAGGCCTCTGGCTTCTGCTACTTTGTCAATACTGGAAACTTACTGGGACTCCTCTCAAATATACTGTTGTCCTGTGTCATAGAGATCCTGTAGTTTTGGGTCTGTGGAACTAGTCTCTTCGTGCACTCCACCAGTACATCCATGGAGTATATTTGGGGTGGGCCAACTTAAAGCCCTAGTTCTGGGCCTTCAACCCCCACATCTAGGGCCAGTTCTACTTTGCTACTCAGGTAAGGTGCAAGTCCTACTCTCCCGAGTGCTACAACAGGTAAGGGGCTGGACAAGTTCTCCTCCTCTCATGAACCCAACTCTCCCACCTGATACCTGTCTTGAGGGCATCATAAAGTGGAAGGAAACTCTCTCTCACCAACACTACCAAAAAGCAGACAAAAGGCAGGGCTGGTTCTCTCACACTCACACCCTTGGGGCTGGCTCACATACATCCCCTACATCCATGGTCAACTGTAGTGTGCTGCTTAGGTGAGATGCAGGGCCTGCTCTCCCGAGTGCTGCAGCATATGAGGGGCAGGGACAGCTCTCCTGCTCTTGTGAACCCATTGTGGCCAGATCTCCTGTCCAACACTGGTGGTGAGGGCAAAAGGGAGAGGAGGACATCTTTCCCTAGCCAACACCACCACAAAGCAGACAAAAGGCAGAACCACACTCATTCCCTTGGGGCTGGCTCACCCACAACCCCCACATCCAGGGCCAGGTAGGGTTCTTCTAGTCTCTAGCTTGATTCTTGTCCTGGGAGCCCATTTGGTGCTTGCCTGGTGCTGGACTGGTGGTCATCACAGGGTAGCTCCCTGTCCAGGTCCCATGGTGATTAACTGTTGGTCTCCAGCTTGATTTTTTTCCAGGAATGTTAGGCTACTATTCATTCAGATGTTCATAGGTCAGAATACTGAATGTAGACATAACATCTCTCCTCTCTGCTACCTACTGATGATGCACATGTGACACAGCAGCCACATCTGCAATGCCTCTAGGGGAAGAAATATATTTATTCTTATTTTATGAGTTTGAGTGTTTTGCTTGCATGTATGTATGTACCCTGTGTGAGTGGAGGGCCTGCAGAGGCCAAAACTGGAGTTAATGAGAATTGTGAACTGTCCTGTGGGGCCTGAGAACTGAACCCTCTCTAGAAGAGAGAAACAATGAACTATCTCTTCAGCCCCTCTGTATCATAGTTTTTGATAGGGTCTCCCACTGGGACCTGGAGTTCATGGATGAGGCTAGACTGTTTAGCTAGAGTTAGATAGGGGCATGATTTGGTCAACGATGTTGCAGTATGCTTGCCAGGCATATATCAGGATCTGAGTTAAATCTCCAGCAGCTATGTGAGACAGTAGGGTATAGGCATGTTTCTGTTACCCCAGAGCTTGGAAGGTCAAGAAAACCGTCTACCCTCATCCCTCCCTCCACCAGAACTGACTGGGCAGCCAGTCTAGACAAATCACTGAGTGAGCTCCAGGTTCCAAGAGAGCTCTGGCTCAAAAAATAAGGTGGAGAATAACGGAAAAAGATATATGATGTTGACTTCTGGTCTACATACATCCCCCCCCCATACACTTATATACACAAACACACCGAACACCTACATAAACACACCCTTTACATACATGACACTATTATATACTTTTTACAAAGTAGTATTGTGGTTCACTCACCTGTAGCTGCCATAATTGTAATAATGGGATAGGAAAAATTCTCACACAAATGACAATTAAGGAGATTATGAAGAGGACCAAGTGTGTAGCTTAGCTGGTATAATGCTTGTACGCATAAAGACATGGGTTCCAGCCCCTCACCAGGCTTTATGGGACACACATGCATTCCAAGCACTCACAAGTTAGAAAGGTCCAAAGTTAAAGGTCATCTTTGTCTACATAGTGAGTTCAATAGCAGCTTGGGCAGCACAAGGTGTGTGTGTGTGTGTGTGTGTGTGTGTGTGTGTGTGTGTGTGTGTGTGTATGTGTGTGTGT
>CAJQZJ010000220.1:1910690-1922794 GCA_907164525.1 Lophiomys imhausi
ACACACACACACACACACACACACACACACACACACACACACACACGAGAGAGAGAGAGAGAGAGAGAGAGAGAGAGAGAGAGAGATTCTTATTTATATAGTCAGTTTTTCAGTGTTTGGATATCAGGTTGAGTGGAACTTCCATTCAGTACTTAATAGAGGAATCACCACTGAAGTGTTTTCTTTAAGTACCTGTATGGTTTGTATGTCACTTATCAGTTGTCTATATTGAAGGACCCTTGACAAACTGTGAGTCTAACAAATATAACTTTATGGGGTTTGGTTTTTTTTTTTGGTATGACTATTCAATTATTTCCAATATTGGAATGTCATAAAGTCCAGCTCATGCTGGGCATGGTTGTGCATGCCTTTAATCCCAGCACTCAGGAGGCAGAGGCAGGCGGATCTCTGTGAGTTCAAGACTAGCCTGGTCTACAAAATGAGTCCAGGATAACCAGGGCTGCTATATAGAGAAACCCTGTCTCGAAAAATCTAAAACAAACAAACAAAAAACCAATAAAGTCCAGCTAATTTTTACTGATTTGATCTTCCTTTATGCTGATTTTAAAAGGTGATCTAGGTTCAGTGTTCTACAGCACAAGCTGTTGTTGAAGAGAGCCTAGGTTTGGTTCCCAGCACCCACGTGATAGCTCACAACTGCCTGTAACTCCATTCACCTCCAGGGAGTCCGATGTCCTCTTTTGGCCTCTGCAGGCACTGTGCACACACATGTACTCACAAACATATATGCAGACAAATAGTCATACACATTAAATACAAATAAATAATATTTTTTAAAAACCCAGCTATAAAGTTCACATGGAAGATAAAATGGTCTTGCCAAAATATTTTTAATCAAAAATTAACAATAAAGGGACATTACCCTATCAAATATCAAAGCACAATGAGAATGTATAGTAGATGAGATAGTATAGCATTAACATTGGACTAAAACTATGTACCAAAGTAAAAAATCAATAATAATAAAAAATCAATAAAAACCCACAGCCTTGTACAATGAGGGCTATGTTAAATATGACAGTTTAACTCTCTGGAGAAGGATGGGTAGTACGTGCTGAATTCTATCAACCAGCTACCACAGAGAAGAAATTTGGGGCCTTCCTGTTCCATCTGGGGACTTATTGGATTAATAGCTCATATAATTAGACTCCTTTTTTGTAGGATCACCAGAGTGAGTAGTAAATGAGATGGATCTTAGGCTTAACATTACAAACAACTTTATTATGATGTTAGGGGATGATGTAAGAGAGAACATTAAGTATGATTGATTGACCTGGATGAACAGAGACGTGAGCCTGCCCTGCACTTCTGGTAATGACCAGCTACACCCAGATAAACTCTTGACAGAGGAAGAGCTTGACTTAGCAATGCTCTGCTTTGCAGCTGTGCTAAGTGCCCCTGGAGTATTGCCAGCTCTGGGAACTCCGGATGCAAATGCTAATGGCCTCTACCTGGAAGACTTGCTACTTCCCTTCAGGGCCTCCAGTCTGGCTGACTGAGCACACAGCTGTAGGGTACAATTGTACCCATGCCTTCTGGCTTCTGCATCTTTACTCCCAGCACTGTGGGCCTAGGGATAGCAGAAGGCAAACTTGGGTGTTCAATCTATCTGTCTGTCTATCTATCTATCTATCTATCTATCTATCTATCTATCTATCTATCTATCACCTATCTATATCTATCATCTTTGAGACAAGGTCTCACTCTGTATCCCAGGGTGCTCTGGAACTCATTGTGTAGCCCAGGTTGGCCTCAATCTTCTTGCCTCAGTCTTCCCAATGCAGTGACTTACAGGTGTGAGTCACCATGCTTTGCTTAAGTATCTTAAGTGTGAGCTCTTTTTCAAATGTATGGATTTGCTGTTTTTGTTGTTGTTTCAGAAAGATAGGGTTTCTCTGTGTAGCCCTGGCTGTCTTGGAACTACCTCTGTAGACCAGGCTGGCCTTGAACTTTCAGAGCTCTGCCTGCCTCTGTCTCCTGAGTGCTGGGATTAAAGCGCACCCCAGTTCTAAATGTATTCATTTTTAATTACTTGTAGGTGTGTGTGTGTGTGTGTGTGTGTGTGTGTGTGTGTGTGTGTGTGTATCTTTATGCAGTTATGTGCATGTGAGCGCTGGTGCCAGTGGAGGTTAGGGGCATTGGGTCCCCTGGAGCCAGAGCTCCAGGTGGTTGTTAGCTGCCTGAAGTAAGAGCTGGAAACTCAACTGGAGTTCTCTGCAAGAGCAGTTCACATTTTTAGCTACTAAGTCACCTTTCCGGGCCCCAGGTGTATGTTCTTTGTCACTAGAACCAAACGTATTGTCTTAGTTAGGCTTTGTATTGCGGTGCTAAAACACCATGATCAAAGGCAACCCGGGGAGTTCATCTTTCATTTCCAGGTAACAGTCCCTCATTGAGGGAAGTCAGGGCAGACGCAAACAAGCCAGGAACTGGAGGTAGGAGCTGGGGCAGAGGCCACGGAGGAGTGCTGCTAAGTGACTTGTTCCTCACTGGCTTGATCAGTTTGCATTGTTATACCACCCAGGGCCAGTCTATGGGCGGCCCCGCCCACAGTGGGCTGGACCTCCCCACACACCAGTCATCAATCAAGAAAATGCCCCACAGACTTGCCCACAGGCCAATCTGGTGGGGGAGCTTCCTAAATTGAGGTTCCCTCTTCCCAAAGGACTCTGCCTGGCATCCGGTTGACCTAAAATCAGGCGCCAAACTAACATCCAGAAAAGCTGTAATGCAGCTTCAGAAACTGGAAGACACAGAGAAAACCTTTGAAGGTGCGCAGAGGAGATGGGGGAAAGAGAAGGGCGGCGACTAGGGGGAGAATCAGGTAAAAGGGAAGCCTGGGAATTTTGTTAGTTTTGTTGCTGAAGATGAGAGAGATTTGGGCAAAATACACTGAGGGGCAAGAAAACATATTTTAAAAGGCTTAAGAGAGAGGGGATAATTCTAAGCCCATCCCTATCGATGACCACACTTTCCATTCACCGTTCCAGCAACTGTTTCTACACGTCGGCTCCGGATTCAGATGAACAGTCACCCCTTAGAGCCATTTGCTTATCTGCAATGTCTTAATTTCTCAGTAGGAGAATTCATTAGGAATCAGTAATGATTCCTAGTGAGTAATTGGAAATAATTAGCTGTCCCTCCCAGAGGAGGTACAGCTCGAGGATGAGGTGCAGGCCTTGAAGAAAGAGAGGAATGGATAGCCGATGATGCTAGAGAAAGATGCCGGACAATGAACCCACGCAACATCTTTCTCTGTGACTTAAATGCCCACTCACCTTCTGAGTATCAATGGGGCTACCCTTTTCTTGTATTTATTTGTTTGTTTGTACTTATT
Organism: Lophiomys imhausi; assembly: GCA_907164525.1. NCBI lineage: Eukaryota > Metazoa > Chordata > Mammalia > Rodentia > Muridae > Lophiomys > Lophiomys imhausi. The sequence goes on from CAJQZJ010000220.1 coordinate 1,914,049, forward strand.
TGCTGAGAATTTTATAAATGTATATAATGAAACACAATTGTATCCACCTCCATTTTCTCCCTTCTAACTTGCCCTGAGTCTACTCCGATGTATCTCCCTTCCAACTTTCTGTTCCCTTATTCTCTTAAAACAAAACAAAACAGTCCAATTAGTGATGCCCATATGTACATGGGTGTGGGGCCATCCACTGGTGCATGTGCCCCCTACCGATGACCACAGCCTCAAAGAAGAATGACTCTCCCTCTCCCGGCAGCTATTACATGCCAACAGCCTCTATGCTGGAATTTTGGCTGGCTTGATCTTGTGCAGGTAACCTCAGCTCCTGTGAATTCAGAATTGAAATACCCCTATCATGTTTAGACGACAGCATTTACAGCACCCCTCTGCACCCTCCAAGCTCTTACATTCTTTCTACTGACTCTTCTTTGATGTTTTCTGAGCCTTGAGGGTCTGACAATTGATGTCCCTCTTAGAGCTGAGCAAGGGAAGAGGGTGCAGGAGGATCATGAATTTGAGACCAGTCTTGTAATGCTCTTTTATGACTAGGTGCAGGGAACTACTTCAGGTTTCACAGGAAGAAAGTGTGTCCAAGTCACACAGAGGCAAGTCTACTTGGACTAAGGGACTAGGAGCAGAGTGTACCCGTGAGAGGAAAGAGGGCATCAGCTCAGCTCCAAGGAGATTGGACCAGAGAGGAGATTGAAGCTGGCAGGTGGTGGGAACAGTTGCTGACCAATAATCTATTAGCACAGAAGAAAAGAAAGCTGGAAAGGACGAGGTCCTTTCTAACTCCCAACTTCATTAGCATTCTAACACTGCTGGGGTGGGAGGAGACCATACCTTAATTTTCCTAAGGATGTATGCTTTTTAAATGGTTTGCCTACGCTATCAGTGATTCAGGAAAAGTCAATATTTGTACTGCCCTCTTTTATTTAAGGTTGCAAATCATTGTTCATCAGAGTAAGATATAAACGGTTTCCTGTCTCCGGAATATACTTATTTCTTTTCCCTTTTTGCAACACAATCTTCATCTTTTTGTTGAGCAATGAGAAAGCATGCCAGTTATTCTTGTACAGTGTTAGAGAGCATTGCAAGGCTCCCAGGCTGTGTGTCCTGATTTCACACTTAAAGCCGTGTGACCTTGATAGTTATTCAACTTCCTTAAACTTTGGCTTCCTGTATAATGGGACAGCATGAGCCCCCTAGTGTGGCTACGAGAAAGTAATGCAATGGACTTTGTGTGGTTCCAGTATCTAGTGAGTGTCCTGCCCACACGCTATGCGAATATTATAACTTTTAGATGATTACACGGTCTATGTGAGTCGGTAACAAAGAAATCAGAATTTTGGAGCTTGAAAGGAACCCTTGAAAGTGTTTCTACCAAGTGTGCAAATCTCTGTCCTGTTTTCCATCATTTTCTCCCATGGCTGCTGTAAGACTAATAGTACAGAACAATCTTTGCCATGCTTGTATTTTCATGCCTAGATGATTATTGCAAGTTTGCCTGAGGGCTGGACATACTTTCTGGACTTGCAGACTTCCTTGCGTATCTGTAGGGCTGATGATCAAGAGGTTTGGGACAAACCCCAAGCCCGTGGGAAGCCACCTCTAAGACTAAACTGATACCTGACCTTGTTTGACGTCATAGCTGTCAAGTCAAGTTGGCTGAGCCTCCTTCTTCAGGTGCTAAATACACTCTTATTATTGTTCTCTGTTTAGGTAAAGGAGGAAAATAAAGAGTCTCTATCTTGAAAGCCCCAGGCTGTGAACCAACCCTTAACCAGTCACTCAGGTGCACTTTGGCAAGTTACAGCCAATGAAATGCAGGGCCAAGTAGGTCATCCAAGCTGTTATGCTGGAAGTTGGTAGACCGAATTATAAAGGTGGATTTTGGTCCTTTGGCAGGGATGAGGGAAAGACATTCAGGTAAAGCCAGGAAAATCACCTTTGCTCGGAGCTCCATGTGTGGTGAGATGCTCTCCCTCAATGTGGATCACAATAAAACATTACTGACCTAGATTCTCTGCTGAATCAATACCATTAAGAGATCCTGACCCAGTTTTATACATAGCCCTCACTTTCTCATTGCGACTTTGGACCACCTTGGTCATTACAGATGCTAAGAGACAAGGGTTCCAGTTGGATATGAGACTTGTTATAAATTACCTTAATTCTCCATCAAGATCCATTGAAAAGAAATTTGGGACTGAGCCCAGGATTTTACCTGTGGCATTTGTTTTATTTTGAGGAAGTGTGGCTGAAGCAAATGTCATAGTGGTGGCCATGGGTGCCTGGGGCTATGGCTGATAGTATCATAGGGGTGGACAAAGCTACCTGCCAAGGTCAGTTCATAAAGCTGGAGCATGGTCAGGTACAGTGTGGGGCTAATGGAGAGTCGGCTATGGTCCACAGATACCCTGAGCAGAATATCAGTTTAGAGGCTCTTTGGACAATAGTGGAACAGTCCTTTAAAAACATTTTTTAAAAATCAAACTGTAGTTATATCATTTCTTGGCTTCCCTTTTCTCCCTCCAACCCCTCCCATTTCTCCTCCCTCCATCCCCTCCAATGTTCCCCCTCATTCCTTATTAAATTTATGGTCTCTTTTTCTTTGATTATTATTGTTATTATATATTTTAATATATATTATTGTTATTATAAATGTGCATAAAGGGCTGGAGAGATCGCTCAGCCGTTAAAGGCTAGGCTCACAACCAAAAATAAATGTGCATAAATATGTAAATACAGCTTGCTAAGTCTGGTCTGTGTTGCTTCTGTGTATATGATTTTAGGACTGACTGCTATGTATTGGATAAGAAATTAGGGGCTTCATTCTTTGTTTTCCAAATAAAAATATATTTGTTAAATTTTTAAAAAGATCTACTTTATTTTAATGTGCATGAGTGTTTTCCTTGCATGTATGTGTGCAACCTGCATGCAGTGGCCACAGATGCCAGAAGAGGGCAGCAGATCCCCCCAAGAATTGGGGTCATAGGCAGTTGTGAGCCATTATGTGGGTGCTGGGAACCAAACTCGAGTCCTCTTGAAGAATAAACAAACAGTGATCTTAATAGGTGGGCCATCTCTCCTCTCTAAATTTTTAAAGTATATTTTATTTTATGTGTGCCCGTGTTTTGTCTGCATGTAAGTGTATTGTTTGCATGCCTGGTGCCTTAGGGGCCAGAAGAGGGAGTCAGATCCTCTGGTGGTTATGAGCCACCAGAGAACCAGAATTCTCTGGAAGCAGTGCTCTTAACCACTGAGCTGTCTCTCGGCTTTGAAAGTGGCATTTCTTTAAGAAACAGCCCCCCCCCCCCCAGCAGAGAGCAAGAAAGGCCATGTGTCATGGTTCAAAGTTTTTCTTCTCTGGTTTGGGTAACTCATCTCTGGGTACAAAATCACCTGTGTGTGGCTTAACAATGGGAACATACTATAGGAAATGCATCACTGGGTGATTTCTTCATTGTGTAAAGTTCATTCAAAGTGTGTACTTACACAAAGATAAAGAAAATCAAAGGCAACTACAGTTTCTCTCTCTTTCTCTTTCTCTGTCTCTCAGAGGACCACTGATGGATACACAGGTCATGATTGAACAAAACATTGTAGACTTTTTCTCCCCTACTCAGCGAAGCAGCAGGGGCCTCCCCTATGGTTACAGAATGCATTCCCAATGTCAAACAGTGCCCATGTGTCATTACAAGAGGCATTGCCCTGAGAAGTTTCCTGCTCTGAGTCCTCAGGGCCCCTATCTGAGGCTGAGGACACCCCCGACTGCTGTGACACCCATGTTCAGAGGAGAAGCAGTTGTAAAGGGCCTACTGAAGTCAACACAGCCTCCAGAGGAGGGCCACACTGGGGGTGGGGGTTGGAAGTCAGGGGAGAACTGAAGATGTAACCCTGAGTACCCAGAGTGGCCAGTAGGTAGTGGCAGCCAATTCCATCTGTGAACCCTCTTTTCCTTCATTGATGGCAACAGCTTTCACAGTACCTGCTCTCTTTATGGCACAGTTACAGGGCCTGGAGGTGCTACAGTGATAAGGTTAGACCACCTCTCTGCTGTTGTCACACTACATTCCAGTGGAGGGGGGCAGGCTGGATGAATGAATGAAGAGTACTAAGTGGGACCCAATGAGGTAGGTCAGTGTGTAAAGCCACTTGGCACCAGACCCAATGACCTGAGTGTGATCCTGAGACCTACATGGTGAAAGGAGAGAACCGACTCCCACAAGTTGGCCTCTGACTTCCACATATTTGCTGTGGCCTGCATATTCGTTATACCTGTACACACATGTATACACACACACACACACACACACACACTCTCTCTCTCTCTCTCTCTCTCTCTCTCTCTCTCTCTCTATAAATGTAATAAAATGTTTTGAAAGAACAATTACCAACAAAATCAGAGTGCTATGTGTCCTTCCTTGGGGAGGAAGGAATGATGGACCAATATGAGGTAACTTTTACACTGCCTTTTGGGGTCAGCATATGAAATCTGTCTTTTCCCTGAAAATCTGGGTTAGGGAATGCATATCCCTTCAACAGGCCACACAAAGGCAGTAAACATGGGACCAACCAGGGACAGATCTGTCCTGTCCTGATGAAGCATCTTCCATGCCCCTAATGATTCATTCTGACCTAGGTTTTCTAGAGAGGTCATTTACTTATGTGAACAGTCTTGGGGACCATGATAGCTTTGAGGGAAAGGTCACAATAGGGGCTCTCTGTCTTCTTGTCACAGTTCAGAAACCTGTTCACCATGGGTATCAGACAGGAGGGCATCTGACATTCTTCAATGTCAGACGTGAGACCTTGTGGCACCATCATGGTCAGTGAAATAACAGTGATCCTGGCCTTGGGTTTAGCCACATCATCTCTGGTGACCTGCTGGTGACAGCTGGGTGACTGGGGGAGAAGAGATGGGGGTGAGGAGAAACAAACAAGTCCAGATGGTGTCAGCACACGGGGAAAGGCACAGGGAGGGGCTGCACATGGGGATCGCTTTATGGGGGTGATTAAAATGTTCTGGAATGACATAAGTACAATTTTGTGAATATGCTAAAAGCCGTTGGACAGCAGCACCCTTCCCAGAGGGCTTTTATCGTATGTGGATTTTATCTCAACCACCAACACAAGCCTGAATTGTCAGAAGGAAGGAGGAAGCTGGTCTCCTGATTTCTGTTCTTACCCTCTTCCCATCACACCGGACCAGCCTTTGTGGTGTGATTATGCTGTTATCAAAGGGAAGCATCAACACTAGCAAAACCATTTGACCGGTTCCAGGGACTTATAGATCTACCTTTGTTGTAAACTCAGTCACTTAATCCCTGTGCAGGGAGAAATAAGAGCAACATAGGAACAGGAAACCAGGCCCACAGCCTGTCCACAGAAGCACAAAGGAGAATTATCCGAAAAACAGGTTCCTGAATCACTGGTGCAGTGAGCAAGGAGTCAGATGGGGTTACCGTGCTTCAGGAGGCCACAGCAGCATTGTGTTCCCTGACCCATGAGGTCCAGGAGGGGTTACAGCAGCAACTCCCCAGGTGACTCCAGCTGACTAGCAGAGGGAAAACGAAAGAGTTCTCTGCTGCTTCCTACAGCGGAAGGAGTTGAGAGAGGGTTTGGATTCAGGATCACTTCTGGGATGACTGGGAATTCAGCAGAGATGCCCCCAGGATGCCCCACATCTGTTAAGAGAGCCACGTGCCCTCCCTGACCCTTGTTTTCTCCATCTGCTGGGTGGAAATGTCAACAGCTCAGGAAAGTTACCACCAGGCGCAATGAGGGGCTGCATGGGCACCCTGGCCAACACAGTGTGGGGTGTCTCAACTGGCCTGCTCTTCTTGGCTGACTGGTGGTTAGGACGGTATTGTCAATAAAGGGAGAGTTACGACAGCTGGAAAGAGTGTCCCTTGGCTTCTTAAAGGTTGGAGCTAACGTGTTACAGTTTGGGGACCTGGCCCAGTCAAAGGGGTCTTAATGACAAAAGAGGAACACAAAACCAAGCAGAACAGGGGACTCCCAGCCAGAGAGCCCAGGCTGCAAATGTCTCCTGCCTTGTCTCCCGAAATAGCAAGCCAGCTCATGACACCCTAACCCTGCTCACAAGTTGAACTCTGGAGAAAGCCCAGGCTCCTAGCTGGGATGGCTGAGGCTCATCAAAGACTGGCTCTGGCCCCTCTGTGTCCTTCCTCAGTGAGTTCTTCTCTTTTCGCATACGTGCCAAGCACACAACCCTCTTGCTGGGTACTATGTGTGGTTTGTTCCTGAAAGATTCAGTTGCTGGAAGTTTAGTCCCAATGGGGAGATTTTGAGGTGACGGAACCTTTAAGAGATAGTGCCTTGCAGAAAGTGGTTAGGTCATGGGTACCTGCCCTCACAGATCGCTTAGACTTTTGGAAGTGAATCTGGTAGAGGCCTCAGATCTGGTTGGGATGGGTTAGTTCATACCAGAAGGCAGCTCACCATAAAAAGAATGAGCATCTGTCCTGAGTGAGCTAACCCAGACCCAGAAAGATACTCATGGCATGTATTCACTTATAATAGGATGTTAGCCATATAGTACAGGATAACTATCCTACAACCCACAGACCCAAAGGAACAGGAACCTAGCATAATTATCCTATGAGAAATTCCACCCAGCAGCAGATCAAAACAGATGCTGACACACAGTCAGACATTAGGTGGAGCTCTGGAAGTCCTATATAAGAGAGGGAAGAGGAATAGAGATACCCGGAGGGGACAAGAACAACACATCAACACATGAAAATCAACAGAACCAGCCAACCTAGGCCCCTAGAGGCTTACAGAGACTGAAACACTAACCAAAAAGAAGAAGAAAGCACATGTAGTAGACCTACTTGTATGTGCATACGTGTGTGTGTGTGTGTTTGTATACAACCTGTATCAAGAAAACTTCTCTTTGCCGCAGATGGAGACCATTACAGAAAACCACAACCAACCAGAATGCAGAGTTTTGGAGCCAAGTCCCAAGGGTACATCTACAATACAACTCCTGCACCTAAGGCTCAAATATCATTGTGGAAGAGGGGGCAGAAAGATTGTAAGAGCCAGAATAGGAAGTTTGCTGTGAGATTGTGTCTCCAAGTAATGTCAGAAGCTACACCCATAAAGATTCACCAACATTACTGCCTAAACATGAGCTCAACAAGGACAACAAGAATAGGACATGATAATGGGACAGAGGTGGGACAGAGGAGCCCAGGAGGCCTCACCTACACAAAGAACCACAGCAAGTACATTTTACTCACTGAACTGGGCCTCATTCCATTTTCTTTATTGCTGTAAAACCACAGGACCTGAGTTCATGGCTCTGGGTAGACAGTGTGCAGTATTTACAGGTGACAACAAGAAAGCTCAACCATTTTGTAACTCTGCCATTCTTTCAAGGTTAAAAATCTGCAGAATGGAAAACACAGGGACCAGGGAGGGGAACTGAAACTGAAGACAAGGGAAGAGAATAGAGGGAAAACACCTGCATGTCTTAGTTTCTTTTTATGTTCTTATGATGAAATATCCGGGCCACAGCAGCTTAAGGAAGAAAAGACTTATTTGGCTCATGTTCCAAGCAACAGTCCACCACAGCAAGGAGCCTCAGCAGCAGGAACTCAAAACAACTGCACAGCCACAGTCAGAGACAGGAGTGAGTGCGTACATGTTCAGCGTGATTTGTCGACTGACACAGCCCAGGTCCTGCCCCAAGCTACAATCAGTGGGTCTTCCAATGTTGATTAGTGTGTAATGTAGATAAGCCCCCTACAGGCACACTCAGAGGTCCATCTCCCGGGAAATTCAAGGTTTTGTCAATTTGACATCAGTAACCACCACACTTTCCCCAATTGTCTCAAAAAAAAAAAAAAAAAGTAGTGTCTAGAAACTCCATACTTGTTAAATGAAGAGTCAACGAAGCTTCCACTGAGCAATAGAAACTCATTAGAGAATGGCAGTGGGTACCTTTCAATCGTGCCCAACTTTCTTTCATCTATTTTTTTAATGCATATGGATTGCCTCATGTGTGTCTGCGCACCGTGTGTGCCTGGTGTCTCCTGGGACTAGAAGAGGGCATCAGATCCCCCAAATTGGAATTATGCATGATCATGAGCCACCATATGGGTGCTGGAGATTGAATTCAGGTTCTCTGAGAGCCAGTGCTCTCAATGCCTAAGCCGTCTCCCCAGCCCCCATTCAATACCCCTTTATGAACCCCCATTAGGGGGCAATTAAGAGTGCTTGCTGCTCTTGCCAAGGACCCGAGTTTGATTCTTTGCACCATGTTGGGCTGCTCACAACCTCCCGCAACTCCAGCTCCAGGGGATCTGACCTTCTGGCCTCCTTTTGCAACTGCACACATGTGACACACACTCATATAGACACACACACACAAAAAAAAAAATAAAACAAATGGTACTGTTGGCAGCTGAAGTCAGGAGTCTTCTATATGACTCATGAATCTGGGGCTTTTACTTAAAGCTTCAAATAGTCTTTCCTGGGAATCTGGGAAATGATAGGGAAATGCAGATGACATAGGATATTTGGCTCCCTATGGAACTTTTGGAAAGACAGAACCTAAACATAAATGAAGGAAAGACTAGAAGATCCCTAAAGACACACTGTAGAGCTTTGACCTTGAATGGTCATGTTCAGTTTGTATTAATGACTTGGATACACACTTGGGGCGCGTGTGTGTGTGTGTGTGTGTGTGTGTGTGTGTGTGTGTGTGTGTGTG